>PVJO010003618.1:0-120777 GCA_004026905.1 Hystrix cristata | reverse complement strand
CTTGGTGCCAGGGCCCTCCCCCACCCCAGCACAGCACCTCTCTTGTCCTGAGGATCCAGGTGTCCTCCTGTCACCTACCACATAGCCAAGGTGCTGCAGCCGGGCCACTCCTCACTCGGGAATGCCACTCCTCAAACCAGTCAACAGGTGGGTACAAGGCCTGCAGGGCAGAACCCACAGCTGTGCCCAGGTGGGTCGGCGCAGGAACTGGCCGCTGGACCTGACCTTCCCAGGACCAGCAGCCTGGAACCCAGGCCAGGACACATGGTCCCCACATCACCCACAGTTCTAGAAGGTAACGTGAGCACCAGGCCCCGAGGCGCCAGTCTCGAGGGCACATCCAGTGGGCTGGGGCTCAGCCCCAGTGCCCAGCATGACTGATGGTCTTTAGCCCAGTTGCAGCCCGAGCCCTGGTGTCTTAGTTGCTTTTCTCGTTGCTGAGACAAAATACCTGACACCCAAAGTTAAAGAAGAAAAAGTTTATTTAGCTCACAGTTTGTAGAGGTTTCAGTCCATAATCGCTGGCTCCAAGGCAGGGTGGCGTGGCAGACAGGCAGAAGGCAGCAAGGTAAGCAAGGGACTTCAGCAGCTATTTCTGCCCCTTATATCTCATCCAGGCTGCCAGGATTAGGATGGTGCCAAACCAATCAGTGGACTGATTTAGTAATCACAGGCCCTTAATCCCAGCATCACACACTCTAGATTCAGCCACCTCTGAAAAGGCCCCACCTATGACTGCACGAGGCTTTGGGGGGGACATCTAGACACAGACCATAACACCTGAACATTCCCTTTGGCAGAAGAGAAAGTAACCCCGAAACCACAGCCTCTCTGAGCTCTGTGTGCGGCTGTGCACCAGGGTTCCTCAGGCCCCTCACTCACCTGACTGGCTCGCTTCCTGCTGGGGCCGACTTTACACACTGGACCCTTGGCAGAAAGTTCCTGCTACCGAAGAAAGTCAACACCAGTTGGTCACCTGGCGGGCTCTTCCTTCTGGGAAGGGTGCAGGGCTTCCCGGTGCAGCTCTGGCCTGAAGGCTCCACACCCAGGCAAGGCACAGCGGGGACCCTGCGCAGTGCCAGACGCAAGCGGGGCCTGGCTGACCCTGCAGCCCCCGGGGTCATTTCCTCCCCTGACCTCACCATCTGGAACCCTGAGTGGCCCCCTCCCACACTATCAAGTTTGAGCCGGCTGCAGGCTGGAAGCCTCGGGCCTGCCACTGTCCCCAGAGGGCTTCCGTGTGTTCTCACAGAACAGCTAGTGGCCCCCCAGAGCACCTAGTGACCCACGAGAGGAAGACGAAGCCACAGCATCGCCTGTGCCCCAGCCCAGGAAGTCATGTTGTCGTCTGCAACAGCCCACTGGTCACAAGGGCAGGCCCCTCAAGAAAGAGGGGCGCAGAGGGATGACTCGCAGGGTGGGGCTCTTCGGGGGCATCCTGGGGACCGGATGGAACTCCAGCGCACCCTGCCATAGAAATGGACCTAACATAGGGGGGTTCTTGATACATGACAGAGACCTACAGGGGCGCCCCAAACACGCAGGGCCGAGGTGCAGCTCAGTGCCAGAGCCCGTGCGCACCATGGGCAGGGTGCCAGGGTCCTTCCCCAGCACCACCAGAAAAATAAGATCATGGACGATGAATGTTCGTGTGGGAAATCAGACAGGGCTCCTCTCTCACATGAAACACAAAACACTAACTCCAGGTAGGTCACAGATGTCAGTACTAACAGCAAAACTTTAAAACTTTCCATAGCAAAAATGTGCATTTTTCTGTTCTTGAATTAAAGCGTTGTTAAAGAAGACACACAAAAAACTGAGGGGCTGGGGGTTTAGCTCAGTGGTTAGAATGCCTGCCTTACAAGCACAAGGCACTGAGTTTGATCCTCATTACCAAAAAAAGAAAAAAACAAAAAAAAAACAAAAAAAAAACCCTATCCCAGAAAAATAATTTGACTCTTTTAAAGAACTTCTAAGCATCAAAAGACACCTTAAAGAAATGAAAAACTGGGATATGTACAAAAGACAACAGTTAGCGTCTAGGAGAGAGAGAATGCCTACATATCAACAAGAGGGCCTAGTCTAAAAGACACGAAAAATAGGAAAATAACTTGAGAATAGGGTACTGTGAGAGGTTTCAAAGCGGCCGTGATTCACTATCACAAACTTAGGGGCTTAAAAAATTCATCGCCTTATAGTTCTGTTGATCTGAGCCTGACATGGGTTCCACAGGGCTAGGACCAAACTGTCTTTGGGGTTGATTCCCTTCTGGGGAGCCCACTTCCCAGCTAGTCTCACGTGGTCGCGGCCCCTTCCTCCACCTTCAAAGGCTGAACATACACCTGGGCTCTTCACTCAGCCATCTTTCTGGTTCCTTCTTTCCCGCCTCCTTCCTCCCCTTCTCTCACCTCTGTGGGGACCCTGGGACTGCTACCTGACTGTGGCTGTTTTGAGCCGTATCAGCCATGACGGCCCCAGAGTAACCCTGTTTAGTTTTTCCTGCAGTTTCCCAGCCAACTATAACAGACAACTCCTCAGAGCAGTGTGTGGGCTCCCGGATGTTAATTTACAGGGGTAGCCCAGGCACGTTCTGCTTGCAGGGAACCCCTGTTGTCCTCATCCGTATACATGCCTGTTATGGTTTGTGTCTAGATGTCCCCCCAAAGCCTCATGTGGTAAGAGATAGCTGGATCTAGAGTGTGGGCTGCCCTGAGGGCAGGTAACCTAGATAGATACAGGAAGAAGCTTAACTAGCTGCTTGTTTGCATTGCTGATTTGCATACATTCCTTGCATTTTCCTCACTTTACTTTGCGGGCTGCGAGTCCGCCACGCCAGCCCCGCCGCCTCGGACCCAGCGGACTATAGACTGAAACCTCTGCAGACTGTGAGCTAATAAACCTTTCTTCCCCTAACTTTGGGTGTCGGGTATTCTGTCCCAACAACGAGAGAAAAGTAACTAAAACAATGCCCTTCCTTCTCACCTCCCAGGACCACACTTCCAGCACCAACTACCTCCCAGAAACCAACTCTCTGCAATGCTGGCTGCCTGCCTCTTTCTGGTCTCCCTGTACCTACAGGCCAGTTATCGGCAGGGCCGGCTTGCTCCTGAATCCAATAATCCGGGATAATCTTCCATGGCCACATCAGCTGTTTGTCAGTTTTTGTTTTTTGTTTTGTGCTGGTAATCGAACTCAGAGCCTTGTGCTTTTAAGGCAAGCACTCCAACCACTGAGCCAAATCCCCAGTCTGTTTTTTGTTTTTTGAGACAGGATCTTTGCCTTGTAGTTCAGGTTGGCCTTGAACTCACTGTGTAGCCCAGGCTGGGCTTAAACTGGTGGCGATCCTCCTGCCTCTGCCTCCCAAACGCTGGAATTACAGGTGTGCACCACCTCGCCTGGCACTGTCAGTTTTAATTCCATTTGAACCTTTACTGCCCCTTTCCCATGTAACTGAACATATTCACAGGTTCTAGGAATTAGGATGTAGGCCACTGTGGGGGTGCCATTATTCTGCCCACCACACGTACCTAGTCACAGTATGCCTCATGTCCACATTGCATTACAGAAAAGTCTGTACAGTCTGTAAGATACTCAGAAAAAAAATTAACAGAGACTAGTGATGGCAATACTAGAGAAAAAATACTGGAATTTCACTACTTATTCATAAAAACAACATTTTTACTAAAATCATTTCACAATTCATATAAAAAAAATCAAGGCAACTTAATACCCAATGCGCTTAAATTTATAAAACATTAAACCACAAATTCATAAAAGGCAGAGACTAAATGTAACTAATTTTTCCAATATAAATAATCAACATAAAATGTATAAAAATAGAGCTCAGGATATGACTCAGGAGCACTTGCCTAGGCCTGGGTTCCATCCCAGCACTGAAAAACAAAAAACCAAAAAGCCCTAAATATGCAAGGGCAAATATAATTAATCATAAGTAATTTAATCATAAGTAATTTTTACATGAAACAATATTTTCCTTTTCTCAAGTTTGATCTCAAAAAACAGAGCGTACCAATGGGTCACTTCTGAGTCACAGTGTTTTTGTTTTTTGGTTTGGTTTCAAACAGGGTCTCACTGTGTAGCCCAGGGTGGCCTCGAACTCGTGTGACGCTCCGGCCTCAGCCTCCCGAGTGCTGGGATTGCAGATGCGCGCCACCGTGCCCGGCCAAAACGCTTTTCATCCTCATGAGCTGAGGGCGGCCCGCCACCGCCCTCGCGCCCAGACCACGCGCTGCTCGTAGGAAGAAGCCGCCAGCCGCACCACAGCCTCAGCCCGCCCACACCCCAGAGGCCCGCGCGCGCCGACGCTCCAGCGCCTTCCCGACCTCCTTCACGGCACGCACGCGCTTCTCCAGCCAACGAGCGCGCTCTCTGCGGCCCCTTCCGGCGCAGGCCGGAAGCGCTGCGCACAGCCCCGGAAGTCCGGCGCGGGCGGCGGTGGCGCGATGGCTGCGGGGTCGGTGTCGGTGTCGGAGTCCTGGCCCGAGCTCGAGCTGGCGGAGCGGGAGCGGCGGCGCGAGTTGCTGCTGACGGGGCCCGGGCTGGAAGAGCGGGTGCGAGCGGCGGGCGGGCGCCTGCCGCCGCGGCTCTTCACGCTGCCGCTGCTGCACTACCTGGAGGTGAGCGGCTGCGGCAGCCTGCGCGCGCCGGGCCCGGGCCTGGCGCAGGGCCTGCCGCAGCTGCACAGCCTGGTGCTGCGGCGCAACGCGCTGGGGCCCGGCCTGAGCCCCGAGCTGGGCCCGCTGCCGGCGCTGCGCGTGCTCGATCTGTCCGGCAACGCGCTGGAGGCGCTGCCCCCGGGCCAGGGCCTGGGCCCCGCCGAGCCGCCCGGCCTCCCGCAGCTGCAGAGCCTCAACCTCAGCGGCAACCGGCTGCGGGAGCTGCCCGCCGACCTGGCGCGCTGCGCCCCGCGCCTGCAGAGCCTCAACCTCACCGGCAACCTCCTGGACGCCTTCCCCGCCGCGCTCTTCCGCCCCGGCGCGCTGCCGCTGCTCAGCGAGCTGGCGGCCGCCGACAACCGCCTGCGGGAGCTCAGCCCGGACATCGCGCACTTGGCGTCGCTCAAGGTCAGCGGGGCCGGACGGGGCGGGGGCAGGGCGCCCGCCGGGCCTCGGGGCGCTGGGCCCTGGGGCGTCTCCGCCCGGCGCACCTCGGGGGGCCCCGAACTCGCTTTTTGGTTTGTGGCTATTAGCAGACTTGGCTTCCACCTTGACTGGCGTAGGGACGATCCATGTCTGATTTGTAAACCTTTGTGAACTGTGTGAACGAGCCTCGAAGGAACGGAGTTTGCGTGATGCCACGTAATGGGTTTCTTACAGCGTTTCACTTGACCCCCAACAGCTTGCTGCCTTCTGAGGTGAGGGTGGCTGTTCGCGTTTCCCCTTGGGCTGCGTGGTGGAGATCCCCAGGTCCCACTTTAAGGCGTGGCTGAAGCAGGCGCCCATTCCATTGGCTGAGGGACAAGGCCGCCTGCGTTTCTTCCTGCTTCTCACCCAGGAGTTTATGTAGACACTTCATTAAAAAAGTGTATACAGTTTAGCAACTGAATTTGCTCCACATGTTAGTCATTATATAAGGCAGCTGATTTTGTTCAAATGTTTATACAGAAAGATTTACCTATTTGTGTAAGAGTCTGTTCATACTTGGGAGGAGCAGACTGCAGACGGACACTCGCCTCCTGCCATTTCCTGGATGAGGCAGTGTGGGCTCTGTGACTCCCTTGGGTACCTTGGGCTTCTGGGACTTAGGCAACCCCTTACAGCTGACATGTGACGCTGTGTGCTCTCCCTTCCCATCTGGTAGATGTTTTGGTTTTCTAGAAGTTTGATGGGGCAGGTGTGCATCTTAACACAGTGGCGCCTGTGACTGGCTGTTACACGTTTTTCACCCACACAGGTGCCTGCACTGACTCAGCTGGTAGATCTGCTCTTGCCGCTTCGCACCTGGGTGGCTGCAGTTAGCTGGCTGTGGGCCAAGCGGAGCCTCCTGGCTGCTGTCTGTGTTTCATCCCACTTCCTCCCCTCTTCACCTGGTGGTTCAGGGCTCCTTGGAAGCAGCAGCTGCCAGGCCTTAAGGCTGAGGTCTGGAACTAGCTAGCATCTTGCACCTCACTGCATTCAGCTACTTAAACAAGTGGAGAAAACCCAATCCAGGCGCAAGGGAGGCGCACTGACAAGGCTGTGGACACCAGGAGGCCGGCTTGCTCAGGCACCAGAGGAACAGCACAGAGGCCTCTGCTTCTCCACTCACCTCCCAGAGGAGAGACACTGCAAATTCAAGTGCCTTTGTCCCCTCTCCCCAGGGCCTGTCACCAAGGCCAGCTTCCCCAAGACTGTCACCAAGCTTAGTTTAGAGCTGTGCAACATGAAGCCCTGATTTGTCCTCACTCTCCCAGCCACTGGGGACAAGGAACTGAGGAGCTTGCTGGCCTTTACCTGCTGGTGGACTTGGCTTTGTTGCCCTGGCCTCAGATCTGTCTTGCTTCTCTCTTGGGGTGGCCTTCGTCGTCTTCTTCCTGGGCTTTTTGTGACCCTTTGGGCACAATGCATTGTGTCACTTTTGCCGGTACCAAAGTGGCCAACATGTGGGCCCAAGGTGCTGTCCAGCTGAACTTTTAACAGTGGCCAGGGCAGCACCTTAGCTAGCAAAGGCTCCCAGTCGGGATTTGTTCTCAGCTCCAGGACTGGTTGTGTCTATAGCTCACACAGGGATTGTTCCTGTGGTTGCACTCCACTGAGAACTTAGACCTTTTTTTTTTTTTTTAACTTTTATTAGTACATGTTTGCAGTACATGACAATTGCATTCATCATGAAGTGTTGGTATGTGTACATAACAAAATTGAACTTCTGACATGAAACCTGCTGTCTCTCAAGAAACAGAAGTAACAAGTCTGTGTCCCATCCCTGTCCCCCTCTTCCCTCCACCTTTTCTGATGTCCATAGTTGCTGGGGACGGCATCAGGCCACCGTCACACAGGTGTGGTCCCTTATGCACCTCCCAGGGGTTCCCTTCCCTAGCAGTACATCCTGTGCACAGGCAGTATCTAGAGCCAGAAGCCTGCAGAGCCACTGTCTGCAGGCCAGGCCCCTTGTACTCCTGCAGGTGGCGGAGGCACCAGTGCTGCCACTCATCCGGCTGGGCGTGGGGACCCTGAGCATGGGAATCTGGGCGCCCAGCACCCAGCCCAGCTTCAGACTCTGCTCACACTGCCCTCTCTCTCCAACCTGCTTTCCCTGTAACCCTGCTTCCTGTTGGTGCTCAGCCTTCATGCAAAAGAACGTGGCTTCGTTTCCGTAACAAGGGTGCCATTCTGAAAAAAAAAAAAAAAAAAAAAGGGTGCCATTCTGGGTGTACTGAGCAGAGTCATGGAGAAGAGGGCGGGTGTACTCAGTCAGCAGGGGTGCCATGGTTCTAACAAGGACTCCAGATCCCAAGGTTTGCACCCTAGCCCTTCTGGCCGTTCTTTCCACTTCCACAGGGCCTCTAGGCAGGCCCTGAGCTGCCAGTCAGGCTGCTGCTTCCTGCTGTGGCATGCCCTTGTCCTATAGCGACTGTCCTCTGTGGAGAACCCTTCTCAGCAGGCTCTTGCCTGAACCCCCCCGTCCCCTTCCTCTACTGCCCTGGCCTCCTGGCCTGCTGCTGTCACACCATGAGCAACCTGCTTCTCATCTGCGGAAGCAGCAGTATTGCATTTACCCAGTTGGTGTGGAGTGGTGAGGTTTTCCCCAGCAGGGGTGGGGTGAGGGATGTGAGCTCTGGAAATGGGCTAAGGAGCAGTGCCCCTGCTGGAGGTACCAGAAGAGATTCTGGGAGGCTGGGCCAGGTTGCAGGGGACAGCTCTGCCTGGCCATGGGAAGGGCTGCCCAGCACGTGCCACGCCCACCCCATCCCCAGCCTGCCCACAAGTGGGAAGGGTCTGGAAAGGCACAGGATACAGTTTGAGCTTCCCTGATCCAGACTCCAGGATATGAAACACTGCAGTCTAACTCTGTTTTGTTTCCGTGCCGGGGGTAGAACTCAGGGCCTTATGCTTGCTAGGAAGCACTCTAACCACTGAGTTAAATCCCCAGCCTCCTCTGTTTTTAATGCTGGCATAACGTCCCAAATAGAAAATTCTATGCCGGACCTCATGTGCTGAGTCACAGTCAAAATTCAGGTGCCTACAAATACTGTGTAAACTTCGCACGGTGCTGCTGGAAGTGCCTAAAACATAAGTCACTTCTATGGTGGGGCTTGGTTCCACCCCCAAGATAACTGTGTATATGCAGATATTACAAAATCTGAGAAAGTCCAAGAAGACATAGGCACTCTGGTCCCAAGCATTTTGGACAAGGCCTCCCCTGCGTGCGGTGACACTGCTATTGAATGGATTAACCCACTCTGTGACTACTGTGGGGCCCCCTCCTGGCCAGCCCGGCCTTGGGTCCTGAGCTCTCTCTGGCAGAGGTGCTATTCTCCATCTTCCTGTTGGGCTTTCACAGCTATCCCCCTCCCGGGTTTCTGCTCTACCTCCGGAGGTATGTGCTAAGCTCTCTCACATCCACCCTGTTCGGTGGCCCAGCCTGTTGGCTTGAGCCAGAGGGTCCCAGCAGGCTGGTCCTTTACCAGCCAAAGGGAATGGCGTCTCTGAATAGCAGAGTCCCTCCCTTCTCTATTGTGAAGGAGACCTCCCCCATTTCCACACCCACAGCACGATAGACTCAGCCACCAGCAGGCCATGCCCTTGTCTCTGAGTGCATAGGCAGGTGTCGTGCCATGGCAGCTGGCCCTGGAGAATAATGCTCATTTAATTTTTTAAATTCTCCCAGCACCGTGTGGGGAACCTATTTCTTGAGAGAAGTGCCAATTTGCATATAGCAAGTGAACATCTTATAACCGGGTCGCCTTCTCCCCTCCTGCCTGGTGACTGGTCCAAGAGCTTGCTGGAGTTAGTGTCTGTCTGTAACCAAGCAGAAAGGGTTAGATGTGTGAGCCAGGGAGGTTTACAGAGGTCGCCATCTGGAGAAATCCTTTGGGTGATGTCCCATGGGAGAGTCGCAGCAGGGATAACTCAGGAGGATGCCTGTCAGTAGATGCTGAGTGACCTGCCTGCCCTCAGCAGGGCCTGGGGCTTCTCGGGTCTCCTGACCTCTCTCCTGTCTCTTCCCAGACCCTGGACCTCTCCAACAACCAGCTGAGTGAGATCCCCACCGAGCTGGCAGACTGTCCCAAGCTCAAGGAGATCAACTTCCGGGGGAACAAGCTGCGAGACAAGCGCCTGGAGAAGATGGTCAGCGGCTGCCAAACCCGGTCCATCCTGGAGTACCTGCGCGTCGGGGGCCGGGGGGGCCGGGGACGGGGCCGGGTTGACGGCTCCGAGAAGGAAGATGCTCGAAAGAAGAAGAGGGAGCGGAAGCAGAGGCGGGAGAGCGGCGAGGGAGAGGAGGAGGTGGCAGACGTGGGCAAACTGATGCTCAGGGTCCTGCACATCTCTGAAAACCCCACACCCCTGACGATCAGAGTGAGCCCTGAGATCAGGGACGTGCGCCCGTACATCGTGGGGGCCGTCGTGCGAGGCATGGACCTGCAGCCGGGGAATGCACTCAAGCGCTTCCTCACCTCCCAGGTGCGGCACGGGCTGTCACACAGAGGGACAAGGTCGTGGGGCACTGCATGCTGGGACAAATCTTGGGGCCCAGCTTGGTGAGCCCTGGACAGCCGGAGCACAGTGGCCTGGTTCAGGGAGGTAGGTGAGCCATCGGAGTCCTTGCTGTCTGACACGCAGCCTTCACAGTCACCTGACTCGGCAAGCCCCACATTGCCACCAAAGGGGTGTTTTCTTGGGTTTTATGCTATTGGGTTGGATCTCTTGGTTCCTGCAGCACATTGCACCTTTAACTTTATAGCGGATGGTATTAGGGGCAGCTCTTGGCAGCATGCTCTTCTGTTAGACCGACTTTCTGACCTGGTCTTCAGGGGCTCCTGCCTCACTTTAAAAACGAAAAGCACACCTTGTCCACGGACAGAGCACCCAGGGTCCTGCAGAGGCAGGTGCACCCTGTGCGGGGAAGGCCCTTCCTCCCGGCCGTGGCCAGGCAGGGACGGGAACCTGCCAGCAGTTTTTGTCCAAGGCACACTCTGTTTTCTTCACTGAATGTTACATCAGAGTGGATTCTTCAAAAGCTCCGGCAATGTCTTCTAGAATCGGAGGAAGAAGCAACGCTGCTGTTGAGCAGATCAGATAGTTCTGCCACCTGGCGCCGAATCACAGGCTGAACGCTTGGTTGGGAGACGGGAGGCAGAGGGCCGTGTGTGGCACCAAGCGGGCCGAAGCCCACTCCTGCCTTCCTGTTGCAGACCAAGCTTCACGATGAGCTGTGCGAGAAGAGGACAGCAGCCACCATCGCCACCCACGAGCTCCGCGCCGTGCGAGGACCCCTACTGTACACGGCCCGGCCGCCCCAGGACGTCAAGGTGCCACCCACACTGCCTGCTTTGTCTGCACCTCCAGGTTTTCTGTGGGGTTTTCCCCAGATACACATGCTGGCGGCTGGTACTGCTCCTGGCAAGCACTCTGGTTCACATCTTGACCCGGAGCACCTGTGGTGGGGTTGATCCTGGCGCTGCTCCTGTCCTCTCAGGTCCCCAGGGGGGCCTCTGCAGACACAGGCTGTATCGCCAGCCACCCTGTGCGCTTGCCTTGTGGCTCCCCAGAGATGCGTGCGTGCAGGTGGGAGGCACCCAGATGCTTACAGGTGGGAAGCTTGGCTTGAGGTGCAAGTTGCGTGCATCTCTGGGTATCTGCCTGGCAGATCGTGCCCTTGGGGCGGAAGGAGACCAAGGCCAACGAGCTAGTGCGGCAGCTGCAGCTGGAGGCCGAGGAGCAGAGGAAGCAGAAGAAGAGGCAGAGTGTCTCAGGGCTGCACAGGTGGGTCGGCTGCACCACTCCGGCACAGAGCAACTTCCCTTCCCCAGACTCCTCCAGCAGGAAACATTAGACCAGTCTGTCAAGCGCTAGGCCTGAGCTTGACTGGGGGTTGCCCAGGGGGCCACACAAACCAGCGGCACTCGGGGGGCCTGCTGTATGCCAGGCCTGTCTGACTTCTGTGGGACGCCTGCGCATGGCGCCATGCTTAGTGTGCCTGAGGGACTCTGGCTGGCCAGTCAGCCACCAGGCCTGGCAAGCAGCTGCCTGCTGTCCTCACTGCTTCCCACACAGGTACCTGCACCTGCTGGATGGGAAGGAAAATTACCCTTGTCTCGTGGACGCAGACGGAGATGTGATTTCATTCCCGCCGATAACGAACAGCGAGAAGACAAAGGTGGGCAGAGGCTGTGGTGTGGGTGTGTCTGCTGGTTCCTTCCAGCACGACAGACTGCTCAGTGTCATTGCTTGTGCCTGTGTAGCACCGTGGGCGCCACCCCTGAGCCCGTACCACTCATTAGAAGGCGGTGGTGTCGGTCCATGTGACTCCATTTTATGTAGATTTTCTTCAGGATACAGGTTGCAGTAGCTGGGGTCTGCTTTTGACATCTTTATTCTTTGAAGTCTCTCACTTTTTTTAAGATTAAGAAAACCACCTGTGACTTGTTCTTGGAAGTCACCAGTGCCACCAGCCTGCAGATCTGTAAAGACATCATGGATACCCTCATCCTGGTGAGCGCCTGGCTCCTGCCATCTGCCGACTTTCCAGGGAGGGCGGTGCCCCTGGGTTCCTGCCTGGGGCCCAGCAACCTGTCTTCCCTGGCTCATCACTCACTTAAAAAAAATGTTTTTCCTTGACAGAAAATGGCAGAAATGAATGAGCAAACTTTAGAAAATAAAGAGGAAGAGTCACTCTCCGACACAGAGGCTGATGCTGTTTCTGGAGAACTTCCAGATCTCCAAAGGAACCAAAGTGCTGGGAAGGGTGGACAGTGCCCCCTGGTGGTGGAGCAGGTCCGCGTGGTAGACCTGGAAGGCAGCCTGAGGGTGGTGTACCCATCCAAGGCTGACCTGACCACCCTCCCGCCCCGTGTGACCGTGGTTCGCTGACTTGCTGGCCACAGTGGCTAGATGTCCTGCAAGGGTTCCGTGTGGTGATTGTAGCTTATTCCTCGGTGTCTTTGATGTCTGTGTGTGTCATAAATGATGCCACGTCAACATTACCATACCAAATTGATTTTCATGTTTCATGAATGATTCAAATACCAGAAGAAACTGTTGGGAATGTCCTGAGTCTTACAGGCACAAGCAGAGGACGGCATCCAGGAAGGCCGTGCAGGTGTAACCAGGACTGTGACGTGTATTCCCTGAACTGCGAGTCTTTCTATGATGTGGCATCTTTTTAACATTGTCTGTGGCAGCACTGCAGAGCATCATGTGTTCCAGCCTGTGGTGACCTTAATTTTTTATTTAAAAAAAAAAAAGCTTTTAGAAACAACTGAGATTCGGTGGGGTTCTCTTTCTCACCGGGTTGTTGTTAGAGTGCTTGAGCGGAGGGCGGGGTGCAGGCTGCAGCGGGGCCGCATCAGCGTGTGAGCCAGGACCTCGGCTGGCATTGGTGGCCACGGGCGGGCATCTGAACAGACAGTGGCCACCTCCCATTGGTCGCCATCCACTGAAGGAGCTGCAGGAGTGGCTGGGCAAGTGTCAGGTCTTCGAACCAAAAATCAAAATAGATATGCCAAGTGAGTGGTTCTCCCTGTTTGGTGTTACAGGTGTGTCCCATGTGAACTGTGTCTGTGTGTTCATGTGTGTGCCTGGCACATGTACACCCTCCCTGGAGCCAGCAGCTGCTGAGGGCCTTGGTGGCCTTACCGCCTTACCGTCTGGCTGCAGGAGGGAAATGGAGTGGTCAACTTTGTAATTCAACAATATGGTCTTCTGTTAGCGGTCTTTGGCCTGAAAGGATGGTTTTTGTGTTCTGTAAAGAGATGGACAGTTTTCTGGAGCATTTGCAAGAGGTCCCCTGGTAACCCACAGCTTTTGTCAGAGCCGGCGAGACCCACTGTCCCTCGTGGTGGGTGTCTTGAAGCCTGGGTGGGATTTCCAGAGCTTCACAGGACACCCGGCATCTCGTCCCCACCAGGCCTTCCTGCCAGTCCCACTGGGGACCAGGAGAGGCGGCCCAGCCCTCCTGGCAGCCTGCTGGATGTCTGTTGTGGCCCTGCTTGTCATTTTGTGACTCACTGTCAGGCCGTCAAGGCTGCCAGTGCCGTCACTGCTGAGGGGTCTGCCTTGCTGGGAGGCCCAAGATGTGTGAGAGGCCCCTTTGGGCAGCAATAGCAGAGGCACCCTCTGCACTCCTGGCCTGGGGCTCAGTGGCCACCTCACAGATCTGTCACTGCACTGACGTTGACAAAGCTCCCAGCTCCTGCCGTGCTCTTGTCTGATGCGGCCTCAGTATGTGAAGTTTGGGAAATGTTTTTAACTTAACAGCAGAAGCCGCTTTGCTGTTCTTTTTCTTTGCCCATCTAACTCTCTAATAAAAATCATTTGATAAGAAACAATCCCTGCCTGCGATCCTTTCCAACTGGCATTTCCTGTGACTGTTAGAGCGTCATGAAATCCACTCTGGTCCAACACTCCCCACACATGGGGAAACTGAGTACCTGGGCTGCCTCTGCCCCACCAGGGACTTGGTCGGCCCAGTCCCTCAGGGACCTGGGCAGCAGCTACTGGGCTTTGTCCATTGGCGACCCAGCCTGGGGGTGCCCTTCAGGTTGTGGGTGGGACTGGGCCTGGGGTTTCCTCACCTGAGAATCCCTGAAGGCTGCAGGTGGTGGAATGCCTCTGCCCGGAGTGCTAGGCAGCTGCCAGGGTGGGCTTGGGGTATGGCTGGCCAGACAGGCGGGCCCCGGTGTCAGCCCTAGAATGCTGGACCAGCCTGAGGCTCCTGGGTCACTTCCTAGCCTCGTCTGGTCTACGTGCACACAGCTGCCACCCCAGGGCTGCCAGCCCAGGGCACCCTGCTGCCCCAGGCTTCAAGCAGAGAGCCGAGCCTGGGGCCGTCCACAGAGGGCCTGTCCTGCAGCAGCTCCCGTCGGTGGGTTGAGGTGTCTGCTGTTTGTGTAATGGCCCTACAGCAGGCTCTGGAGAAGGGTCAGGATGGCCTCGCCCGCTCCAGGGTGCTAACCAGAGGCTTGTGGGGCGGGAAAGGGCCACGCCCACCCACCTGGCCAAGCCCTTGTTTACTTCTCCCTTCTCTAAACCCCAAGGCCAGCGAGGTCCTCAGGGAAAAATGCTCCTGACCAGATGTTGCTGGCAGGGCCTGTAGGGCTGAAGACAACTTCACAGCAGATGAAGGCAGGACCAAAGTCCCTGGGGCAGCTGCAGTGGCCTCGGAGCTGCTGAGCTTTGTCTATGTCGGTCAGGTGAGGAGGGAGCAGCTCGCCATGTCCCAGTCATCAGCGTCCTTGCAAGAGGCCCAAGCAGGAGGGGCGCATTCCATGGCCGGGAGCCAGGCAGGGGGCACTCTGAGCAGGGATAGGCCCTTTACGGCCACATCGGTCACGCCTGGCCAGACAGGGCAGCACACGGAGGTCATCGTCCGGTCTTCCAACAGACATTTATTGTACACAGGCATTTGGCCTGCATGGGGCATCTGGGGGGCAGGAGGGGCCGCCTGGGAGTCGGGTGGGCCAGGAAGGTATGTGGTGTATCAGGGTCTCTGTACCTGGCAGAGGGTGGGCAGACGCACTCACTGCCCGTGCTGGGGGGTCCCCTCACAGGATCAGGGACAGGAAAGGTCCGGAGGGCTGCCTAGGGCGTGGGCCCGGGGCTGGGAGGATGGTGCCCAGTGTGGCCAGGGCTCGGGGACGGGGCAGCAGAGCTGTGGCTGCAGGCCAGCCCGCGTGTCCTGAAGCTCCAGCCAAGATGGGCCTAGACCTCCAGGGGGTGCACGCCACGTGGGGCATGCGTCTCGCGTCCTGTGAAGGACCTGCGTGCTGGGAACGTGGTTATGTGCATCTGTGTCCGTTTGCCTGCATGCTCTTGGTGGGACAAGGCCAACTGCACACTGGCGTCTTCTGTGCCCAGTACCATCACTGCCCCTCCCATGTGCCAGGTCTGCCCTTGGGGTCCGTGGACATGGAGCGGGTCTGTACATATGGGTGTCTCTCCAAGTCCACGCGTGTGAGCTGGGCAGCCTTCATTTGCACTTGTGCACGTAGTAGCCAGTGACGTAGCCCAGGATGAAGATGACCCAGAAAAGGGCCACCCCCCCCAGCACCTTCACGGCGATGCCCAGCTTGCCTGTGCACAGCTTCTGGAAGATCCTAGGGCAAGAACCAGCTGACGGTGAGCCTAAGTGGACAGAGGTGTGGGGCCCAGGGCGGAGGGGCCCCAGGGGGTGGCCAGCGGGGTCGGAGGAGGGCCTGGGCAGAACAGGGCTGGGCAGAGGAGAGATGGGGTCCTGGGAGCTCCCTGGAGATGGAGGACACCCATCCGCCAGAGAGCTGGCCCACGGGGAGGATAAGGGCCCAGGCCCTGTACAGCCCTGGTTGACACATGCTGGGCTATGAGCGGACACAGCTGGTATCTACTCGGGTGCCCCAGCCTGTTGGAGCCAGGTGGGTGCTTCCTCCCACTCACCTCCTGCAGCAGGAGGCCTCTGTGCTCGACACGGCAGCCAATCTGACTTCATCCTGGCTGCTGTCCTCCCACCTGGTATAGTGGACGCTGCTCTCCGGGGGCTCCATGTTGCTGGCCTGGGCAGGGAGGCTGAGGCAGGTTACTAGAGAGGGTCAGCCTGGAGGGCGGGAGGGACACTCGGATGGTCTGTCTTACCTGGTTTACCAGAGTGGTTACATAGTAACCTGCCCAGGTAACATCGGGAGGACAAGGCCAGCAGGAATTCCAGCCCCAGGAGGCCCAGCCCTGACCCCAGCAGTGCAAGGGGCCACATTTCCACGAAGAACCGCTCCTAGAGCCTCCCAGAGACTGCATTTATCAGGAGGTCTGCACCCGCCAGGGCCGCCCTCACCCTGGAGGGTCAGGACCCCGACCGCATTGGCTGTTGTGCCCACTTGATAACTGCCCTGCTCCCTGGCCCTGCAGATAAAGTCCCAGGCTGTCCTCAGGAGTGCCTGGCAAGGACAGGATGAACAGGAGTGGCGGCTGGTACAGCCTGGCTGGCCTGGGCAGTGCACAGCTGTGTCCTCCACCCCTCCCCTGCCTGCTGCCACTGAGAGGGGTCCAGGGACTCCAGGAGGCCGTGCTGAAAGGCATAGGTGGACTGCAGGGCAGCTGGCCACATGGCTGCAGCCTAGCAATTCACACAGTGCCTGGCACCCCCAGAGATGGGGTCACCAGCAGTAACATAGCTGACACCGCAGGGCACTCACTACGCATCTCGCTCACTCTCCAACCTCGGTTACAACCTCCTGTCGGCCCAGCACCCGGGGTCCCCTCCTGGCATCCAGGCCCCGCTGTGGGGTCCCTGGGCAGGTGGCGCAGGCCCCCCACTCCTGGCAACTGGGCCCCCAGCAGCAAGATTTCAAATCCTGCACACAGCTGCCTGGGGCACCGCAGGCCACAGATCTGCAAGATGCCAACCCAGACACTAGGACACCAGGTGATGCCCCACACACTTCTGTGTCTGCCCTTTCCCTGAGCGTATCCTCAACCCCTCTCTTGAGAAGGCCAAGTGTCACTGGAGGATGGCGTCAGACAAGAAGACCCGCTGGCCAACTGTGACCTGGCTACTGGGAGGCAGAATCTCAACCTTGTTTCAGGCAGCCATGATTGGGCTGAGAAAAGCTTCATGCCCCCAGTCTCTTCTTTCCTATGTCACCAGCTGTAGGGAAAAGTGCTGGGTGCAGCAGGGGGAATGGTGGAGCTTTTGCTTTCATGAAATCAACAGCAGCCACCTTCTTTCTGCCTTGATATGATGGCTGGAGCGGCAGCAGCCACCGTGCAACCCAGATACCCGTGCAACACCAGCCGAGCGAGGGCCAACTCCAGATCCACACTAAACTGCCCAGTGCGGATGGGCTTCTGGGTGGGAGGGCAGCCATCAGACTTGTTCAAAGCTGGGACGGGGGATCCTGTTATTTGCTGACTGATATAGAACACGGGGCCACCGGATGCCAGTGAAGTGCCCTGGGCCAGCCCTCGGTGCCCCACTCAACGGCCGCCCAGCTTCGGCGGTGTGAGCAGCACTACGGGGTCCCCTGCGCCTCCGAGACGCCCACTTACACACGGCGGTCCTGCGGGGCAGGGCTCGGCGGTGCTCGGTCCTCGGGCGGGTGGCGCCTTGGGCCCGGGGGAAATAAACAGCGGAGCGAGGCGTGGCTGGAAGGGCGGTCTCGGGTTGAGAGGCCGCGGCCTCGGGGCGCTGGGAGCGGCGCGCGCAGCAGGACCCCCCACCCCGCGCCCCACGAGTCTCACCCGCGCCCCCCGCCGGCTACACGCGCCGCCGCCGCGTCCGGGTCCAGCCGGGTGGAAATGGCGGGGGCGGGGCCAAGGCGGGTCCTCGTTGGGCGGCGCGGGGGGGGGTGAGTGGGGGGCGGGGCGGGGCCTGGGAGGACAGGGCCGGGTCGTGGCTGCAGTCCAGGCCGGGCCCCAGCGGGGGGGCGGGGCGGAGCGACGGGCGACCCAGCGGCGGGGCGGGACGGGCAGCCGACGGGACCTGCAGAGGCCCCCTCCTCCTCCAGCCCCGCACCCAGGACGCCCCAGGAGGCCCGGGCGGGCCAGCACACTCTGCTACCCTCCCTAGGTGACCGGGACCAGGGCGGGTCGCGGGACTGAGCCCGCCCCGGCCGGGCGCCTGCTCCTGGCTCTCACACAGCTCCTGCGGTGGGAGCAGAGGGCGTATTACAGGTGCGGATGCTGAGCGTCCTGCATTGTGTGCCCAGGTCAAAGCGTAGGGGCCACAGGCTGCCGGAGCGGAAGGGGGGGACGAGCCCCCCATACACACCGTATTCCAAAGGTCCCACCAGCAAGGGAAGGGGGTGGCCGGCTGGATGAACCCAATAGCAGGAGGTCCCCCCTGGCAGTTGTGAGCTCGGGGTGGGCACTATCGCAGGCCTCCTGCACCCTGGGATCTGGGAGGGGGCCCCATCAGTGTGGGAGCAAGGACCCCAGGCTGGTGTGCTGTCCCCTCGCCCGCAAGCATTGGAGTGCAAGTGCCCAGATGTGGCAACTGGGGAAGGAAGAGGCAGGGCTGCAGCAACACTAGAGTTTACTCTTCAGTGAGACCTGGGAGGCCGGGGTGGCTCCCGAGTACCCCACCTCTGCAGCTGGCCACATCCGGCCACTGGCCTACTTGGGCAGCACCTTCTTGGATTTGCTGGGCAGGGTCTCCACCTGCTGTGGCGGGGGCACCTTGACCCCAGTCTGCTTCAGCTGGTGGTAGTAGTCGTTCCTTTCTGAGATGATCCTCTGTGGGAGAAACCACCGTTGGTGGCCCTCCTGGCTCCCCGAAATCCAGGATCAGATAGCGGGCGTGGGAGGTAGGGACAGAAAACCAGCTAAGGCAGGAGAGGCCCACTGACCTGGTTTCTCACTTTAACATCTGCCCGTGTGGGTAAAAGGCGCTGCTTCTGCAGCCAAAGGGCAGGGTGACAGAACCAAGCTTCCCAGACAGAAAGTCCACGGAGGGGAACAGAACAGTCAGGTACTAGAGTGCGCTTGGGTAGGCGCCAGGGGCAGTGAAGCCTGGTACCCAGGGATTGCATCTCATGGGTCTAATTGAAACAGAGGCATCCTGCAAGGAATGTGCATAGAGCCCCAAGTGTGATGTGAGCGTGCAGCCATCACGCTGCCCGCGCGGAGCTGCCCTGGCTGCACCCCGCTTTCAGTAAACATCAGCTTCTGCAGTCCAGCTCCAGTACTCACTCACAACACCAAGAACCCATCAGAGGGTGTAGGAGACCCCAAGCGGTAACGTCCACTTTGGCCTCAAAGCCCAGGTGCTGGCTGCTGGGACAGCACCCTTGCCTGCCCCTGTGGGCTGGTTGCAGCAGTGGGGTGCAGGTGAAGGTAAACAACAGAAGGGGGAGCTGTGCCTCGTGACTTTGCTAATCCTGTGGTGTCCACATCCTCACCATGCTGGTCTCCACCACGGAGGTGAAGCCATAGCAGATGGGGTCATTGGCTGCCCAAAGCCCTGTAAACCCCACCCCTCCCATCCTCTCAAACCGCTAGAGACGGAGGTCAGCGGTCACCACATCTGTCCCCCGCTTAGGGAAGGTTGCCCCTCCCTCTCCCAGCCCCTCCTCTTGCTCACTGTGATCAAAGAAGCACAGATGTCACCCCCACATCCCCCTTCCTGTCCCCCACCAACAGGAAGAGGCCACAGACCCTTCCCCACTGTCTTCACTCTACAAGGACATCACTGACCAAGCCGCAGGGACTTGTGGGTACATGTGACTGAACAACAGCAGCAGGGGAGGAGGCCTGGGCCTTGGGAAGAGTGCAGCTGCTAGTGAGAAATGGTCCCACCCTGCCCTGCAGGTAGCCATGCCCTTCCCCATTACAGGAGACCCCATGGCTCTTAGGGGTGAAGGAGGCCCACATGCCAAACCCAAGCTCGGTGGGGCACCCACAGCACCCTGCTGCTCTGAGAAGGCCAGCAAGGAGTTAGCAGAGCCAGGACATGGATGGAGCAGTCTATATGGGCCCTGGCTCAGCCATGGATGGGGCTTCCAGTAGGGGAACTCCTCCAATAAGGGCACTCAGCAAAGTATTTCCATGACCAGCAAGGTTAAGGTCAGGGTGTGGCAGCGGCGGCTGGTCACTTACTACCCTCCTCCTGCAGCCCAGACTTGCCCGCTCAAAGTCACAGCTGCCCCTAGGGACAGCCCTGGGGTCATGGCACGTGGGTGACACTGCCAGTGTGGGAGCAGGGCCCCCGAATCCAGTCCAGGCCTCTCCCTGCCCCTACCTGCAGGTTGTGGGCCCTGGAGGCCCCTAAGTTGAGAGGCAGTGAGGCTGGAATGTACCTGCAGGGCCTCCAGAATGTCATTGTCAGAGATCTCCCCAGCCAGCGCCTTTACCCCCATGACGCTGAAGGCCGCCTGCATGATCTTGCTCCTCAGCCGCTCAAGCTGCAAGCAGAGGAGAGACCAAGTCACCCAGGGAAGATGTGTCGCGTCTGCCACCATGTGCAGGTCCTGCAGGCTGGTGAGGACCATCCTGGCCTCGGTGGTCATGGCCTCAGAAGCTGGAAACGGGGGTCCTAGAGGTCAAATCACAAGGTCTGCCTGAGCGCTAGGAAATACAGACTAAGCCGTGATCCTGGGCAGCCTGACACTACAGCCCAAGGCTTTCTGCTGCCAACTTGCCATTTGTCTGCAAATTGGAAGAGAAAAGCCTGCACATGATTTTAAAAAGCAACCAACCAAAGGTGCACATGACCCAGGCCACCGTCGTCCCCTGCCCAGGTCACTGTCCCTGACCAGCCGAGCTCTGCCAGCACATTCCTCCTGGGCCTCAGGACCCCTCCAGGAAGCAAGGAGCACTGCTGGCCCCTGGATTTTGTCATTTAACAATGGTCAGCAGAACTCTGCCCATGGGCTCTCAGCCCTCCCCACTTCCATGACCCAGGGCTGCCAGGCCAGCCCAGGAGGGCTCACCAGGCTTCTGGGGCTGCAAAGCTGAGCTCTGCCAGTGTTCCCTGCTGTTACCCTCCCTCCGTGCAGGAACTGCCCACCCCCACCCAGGCGATCTCATCGCACCTCCCATGAAACCCCAGAGAAGCCCTCCAACCTGCACCCAGAGGCTGCAGACAGGGTCCCCCATCCCAGGCACACACAGCACCAGCTCCTTGCCCCTCTGTGTCCACAGCCTGATAATGCAGATGCCCAGGGAGACTACATCGAGACCTGGCATTGCCCAGGAGTCCCACACATGCCATTTCACCTGTTGGGCAGATTTAAGGGACAGCAAGAATATTATGACCCCTTGGGCTTCAGCAAAGAGAGGTCCTCTGCTCTCCAGTATTTACTGGGTGTCCAGTCTGTCCCAAACGCCATTCCTGTTGCCATCAGTACTGGGAGAACGAGGGACTTGGTCTGTGTGCCAGTGGCGGCGTCACCTGGTGTCCAGCCTGGGCTCCCACACCCAGGCCACATCAGCGCTGTTACATACTCTGATCACCGAACGTTCCTAACCAGGCCTGGTCAGAGACACTGATGACCATGAGATTAAATGACCCATGAGAAACAGCCAACTCCCAGCCACGAAGACCTTCCCAGAGACCACAGCGTTCACGGTTGTAGGATGACAAAGGGCCATAAGTCACGCAGAATGCTGGTAACCAAGAAAGGAATGTCCAGCGCCTCCAGCCCTGGACACACCCCAGCACCCACAGCCTCAGGATACGAAGGAATGAGGAAATACTTCACCCTGCAAAATTTTCGTGGGCCGTCCGATTCCCACACCCCTTCCCAGCACAACCCCTACATAAACCTGAGCCCCTTCGTTCAGAGAACTTCTCAGTCCACCTTGGTGCTTCAGGGACACTTCTCCTCTGGCTTTATTCCTCATAAAGCCCACTGCTGCTGTCCTGAGGTCGCAGTCTCTCTCTCTGTGGTACAGTATGTTAACAGGCGCTAAGTCCTCAGGCTCCTGTCTTAGCTCCAAAGCTTTCCTGGCCAGAGCTCTCCTGCCTCTACCAAGTCTGAGCACAATGGCACACAGTGAAATCGGGACCATCCCCTGGGACCATAGCTGGACTGGCATCAGCTTATAAAGAGCTAGGTATGGGCGCCTTGGTGACGCTTTCCGAGCCAGGCAGGAGAAAGCCGGCCCAAACAGGACCAGGACAGAGTGGGTGAAGGTGGCATCCCCGGAGTGTGGGTGGCAGGAGGGAAGGTGTCATTTCCCTTTGCTAAATCAAGCTCGGCTTTTTGTCGATCTCCTCTTGGGCCCGGGTCCCTCAGGAACAGGGCTCCTGCCCACCAGGCCTGTTCACGCAGCCCCTTGGGGCCAGGCTTGGTCCACCACCACCCGTGCACAGGTCTGGGACACCGTCCTCCCTGCGCCTACTTCATAGCTTGCTGAAAGTGGCAGGTGGCCGATACTGTGAGAGCCCAGGACCGTGGCTGGAATCCAAAGTGGATGGCATGGTGATTGTTCATGTCCCCAGTCCTTCTCCTTCCTGGCTGGCCTGCCAAGTCCTGTGCGCCTTCGTGGCCCCACGTGAGGCCACTTCTTCTCCACACGAAGCCATTCCTGTCACCACGACTGATGACATTTTCCAGAACACACCATGCACCCTCCCTCCCTCCATCATTTCTCCAGTATCACCTCCCTCCTGGGTGCTGGGTCTGAGGCAGAACGAGGCAAGCCCCTGTCCACTCCCACACCATCTACTTGAGAGGGTAGCGGGTAGTGAGCAAGGACACCACACTCCCCCTCCAGCCACGCGCTGAGTCCCTCCAGAGCGATGGAGTCGTGGAATTAGACTGGAAGTCAGCCATTAGCAGGCTGGAGACGGGTGGCTGGGAGCTGTTTGAAAGGCAAAGATGATTTCTTCACTTTCCTAATCATTAGCTATAGATAAGATCCACAAAACCTGGTGGCTTCGAACTTGAGCTCAAGAGAATGCGACGCTTTCAAAGAGTGCTGACGAGGTCCCAGTGCAGACCCTGGGCGAAGGGCTGGAAAAACCTCCAGGTCTCTGGACAAGCCAAGTGGAGACATTGCCTAAGGAATGGACGGGGAGCCGCTTCTCTCTGCAGTCCGTCCTCATGGGCTGTTCTGTTTGTCCAAGAACAGTAACACAGCAGGGACCACTGCAGGGACGGGGAAGCAGGCAGAAGCCCAGACCCTTCCTTGCTGCCCATTAAAAACATGATCTGTGTTAGCTTCTGTGACCATCAGGGCCTTGAAAGCCATTTTAGCCCCGAACCTTCACTCTTCACTTGGGCCTGCAGGTGCCCAGTGGGCACCTAAAAGCAGAACAAAGTTTAGCTTTCGTTTTGTACCTTTGGGTGCTGTAGAACTTGGGTCAACTCTTCTGATCTCTGCATTCAGAAATGGCTCTTTGTTTTTTTGGTTTTTTGGTGCAGGGATTGAACTCAGGGCCCTGCGCTTGCAAGAAAGCACTCTAAACACAGCCAAATCCCCAGCCCAGAAATGTTAATCATTTAGGGAGTGTCTGTCTAAAAGTGGGCAAGTCAGGTTTGCTTGGCCCTGAATTTACATAACCTCACTCCCTTCAAGACTGAGGACGCCAGGGTGGGCATTTCCACTCCAGCCGCCATCCTAAACCTGCTTGTCCTGAAGCTGCCATAAAGGTTCCGGAACAGGGACACCAGGACTGAGAAACGTTCGACTCCACCCCGGCGCTGCGGGGCGTACCCGGGCCTGGGCGCTCTCCAGGGCCACTCTGGCCTGCTGCTCCGCCTGCTGGAGCGACTCGTTCCTGCCCCTCAAGTCCTCCTGCAGCTGCTTCCACCGCTGCCCATGGTCCTGCTCCAGGCCGACCTGCGCCTGCAGTTTGCTGACCTTGGCGGCCAGCTCCGAGATGGTGATGTCCCGCTTGGCGAGCTCTCTCTCCAGGTCCGACACACGCTGGGGAGGACAGTGGAGGGGCTGTCTGGCCCGGCTACTCCTGTGTGCCCCATGACATTTCCCGACAGGCAGAGAAGCAACGCGCCCTGGGCCCCTCAGGCCCAACCCGGATGTGTCCACGGCAGGGCACACCATCCGCCCGTCCCTGCATCCCGACGTGCAGCAGAGACCGCGACTCGCCAGCCTCTCAGCACCACGCAGCTGTCACCTGGCGGAGATCCAGGTTGTCCTTCTCGATGAGCCCCATCATCTCCTGGTGCTTCTTATCTTCACGGAGCCTGGAGAACTGGGAGGCAGGTGGACGGTCGGGGTGACTGCCACACCCAGACCCCGCCATGCACCCCTGGAATGAGAGCTGCGGGGCTTCTGTTGGAGCCCGGGGCAGAGGAAGAGCCCAGAACCTCCTTGCAGCTGGGAGGCGACGGGCTAAGTGGAGTCTGGCATTGCCAGCCGAGAACAGCTGGAGGGACAACTGACCACACTTGAGCTCGCACAGGCCTGGGATGTCTGGGAAGTGGCCAAGGGCACTGTGGGTCAGAGACAGGGACAGAGGGCAGCGGGGCCAGGTACATTGGCCGGGGCCTCCCACCGACCCGGCGGGGATTGAGGCTCAGTCTATCAGCCGCGTGGCCGCCCTGAGCCCGGGTCCCCATCAGCAGGCTGGGGCTGTGGCAGCACTGGGGTCTGGGGGCGCACTGGGCCGGGCACCTTGTCAGACATGGCCTGCAGCTGCTGCTTCCGCTCTCGTAGCTCCTTCTGCAGTGCCTCGTTTTCCGTGTTAACCTTTCGCACCTGGGATTCTTGGAAAGTCACCTGTCGTTGCAAGGATGCGATGGCTCCTGTGGGCACAATGGAGGAGGAGGAAAGAGCCAGGTTGCAGTGCTGGCTGCCGGCCTGCCCTCTGCCCACCGCCCTACCTGTGGCGAGGCAGTATCTGATCCGGGTGGCCTCCAGCTCGCCCTGCAACTCCAGCAGTGTGCGCTCATACTCCTCCAGCTGGGCCAAGAGCTCATCCTCGAAGGACTCAGTCATTGAGAACGCCTGTCCCCAGGTGCTGTCCCCTTCTTGGGTCAGGTCCTCCTCGTCTTCCTCCTCCAACTCCTTCTCCTCCTCCTCTGTGCCCTCCTCCTGCACAGCCCCTGTCCTGCTGACACTGTCCCTCGCTCCGGCATCCTCGGCCCCCTTGGGCCCTGGACCTGGACCTTGGTCCTCCTCGCTGCCTTCCAATTCCAATGACAGCTCACTGCTGAGCTTGGCCAAGGCGTCCTCTTCTTGCAACTGGGGGAGGGAAAAAAGGGGGGCTGGGCAGGGAGGTGGTTGTCCTCGGGGCAGGGGACTTGGACGGTGCCTTGCTCTGGCTGTGGAGTCGGGGGTGAAAGGACCTGCACCCCGGCAAAGCACAAGCCCTTGGGGGCTGAGCTGACCCAGCCGCCACCTTCGCTTGGCAGGGCCACCCCAAGTCAGGCCTGCAGTGGGGTCTATGGACCAGGCCCCCTTTGCACCCCGGCTGGGCAGCCCTGGAGGAGAGGAGGCCAGGGCCGCTAGGTGGCTGCGGGGTCCAGAGTTGCCTGTGTGGTTCCCCGGGGTCACACCTGCTCCAGGTGTGGCAGGTCCTCCTGGTCTATGTGGGTGGTCTTCAGGATGCTTGGCCTCACCACGGTCAGCACAGCCTCCAGGGCCGACTCCTGCAAGACACCACAACCTGGCTGGGAACTGCTTCCCCAAGGGAGTGGTGGCCTCTTCATGTCCAAGTGGCGGGACCCAGAAGCAGAT
The DNA here is from genome assembly GCA_004026905.1 of Hystrix cristata. NCBI lineage: Eukaryota > Metazoa > Chordata > Mammalia > Rodentia > Hystricidae > Hystrix > Hystrix cristata. The sequence continues at coordinate 95,503 of PVJO010003618.1, read as the reverse complement.
GAGGAGGAGCGGGTGTGTGTGTGTGTGTGTGTGTGTGTGTGTGTGTGTTTGTGCTGAAAGGAACAGCCTCAGCGACTGGCCTCAGGGTGAATATGCCCATCTAGGGGCATGGGGTGGGGTACCAGCCACACACAGGAGCACTCAGCACCCAAAAGTCCTGGAGAGCGGTGGGACCCTGTGCGTCCACCGGGCCATTGGTGTCCAGGGCATCTGTCAGTGGCCTCAGGCCCCCTGCCTGCCCCTACTTTGTGCCTGCTCAGCAAGGGTATGGCGAAAAGATTAAGAGGTCACCACCGGGCCCTGCATGGACCCGCCTCAGCCCAGACCCCAGGCCCCTCCCCATAGCAGCGTGGCAAAGCCTTCCATAGCCAGGAAATGGGGAGAAGGGGTTCACGGCCTGTCAGGGTTCCTGGCTGCCCACAGCACAGCCTGGGAATCCACATGCATGGGATGGAGAGACTGGGCCCAGAAAGCACCCTGGCTGTTCCGGGAGCCAGCTCAGTGTCTACACATTTCCTGGCCCTGCCTAATGCCCCTTGAGCTCTGGCCTGTCCACAGGACCCCAAGACCCAGCCCATGCTCCAGGGGTCTGCGATTCACCAGGGGGTCTTCAGGGCATCAGCAGGTTGGACGCCTTGGGGAGCTTGTCGCGACTCTACATGCCCTCACCCTCCGGGATGGGAATGGCGGTGTCTCGTGGGCTTTGCTTTGCACGACGCATTTCAGCTGCTTACGCAGGGCCTCCATCTCCCTCTGCAGTGTCAGAAACTCCTGGTCTTTCTTCTGCACCTCTGTCTCCAGCATGGAGAAGTGCTTGATCTTCTCCCCCAGCCCCATCAGGGAACGATCCTGGCAGGAAAACCCGCAGTCTGGGCTTGGCACCATGCAGACCCTCCCTCCCTCCTCCTGCCCTGCTGCCTGTGTCCAGCTTCTCTACTGCTGTGGCCCCGCTGCCGGTACACCCCCTAAAAGCTGACCCTGAATCCCTGTGCAGGAAGACCCGCCCATGGCATCTCCCACAAGCTCTTGCACTTGGATCCTCAAGAGCCCCTCGCCATAAGGAAAACTAAAAGAATTTATCATCAGCAGATCTGAACTTCGAGAAATAAGAAAGGAAATTCTCCAGGGGGGAGGGGAGAGTAAAATGACCCCAGATAGCCTATTCTGGGAAGAAAGATAACTAGAAACCCCTCTAAGATTCCCAAATGAATTAGAAGACTTCTCTGCAGTTTGTGGGCCCAGAAGAAATTGTAAAAGAAGCTGGAAAATGTTTAGTACTGAATGATAGCGAGAGTTTGGCTTTAGCAAGACTTGGGGGGCTGCAGTGAAGGCTGTGATCAAAGTCAAAGATGTAGCCTTAAGTTGCATCTAATCTTCCTGAAAGAGTTAAAGACATCATAGTACAGTGAGCCATGCACACCCGTGTTCATAGCAGCACAATTTGTCATAGCTAAATCTTGGAAGCAGCCTGCGGGTCCATGAACAGATGAATGATAACGAAAATGCGATGTTTACACATGATGGAGTACTACTCTGCCATAAATTGGATAAACTTGAGTCCTTTGTAGGAAAATGGATGCACCTTGAGACCACAACACACGGTGAAATAAATCAGACACAAAAGTTTTAATACTGTATAGTTTCTCTTGCATGAGAAACCCAAATTATAAATAAGGAGCAAAATAAAAGACAGATAATGCTTAAGTAAGGCAATAGAACTTTGTTAAAGGGGAAGGGGACCAGAGTGGGGAGAGGAGGGAAAGGATGGAAAAAAGGAATTAAGATGTGTTATGTGCATGCACCAACTCCACAGAAGGAATGTAACATTATCTGCTGCACACAAGCATTAATAAGTAAAATTTTTAAAAGATACCATCTGTTAGGGGGAAATGGGAAGCTGATGATCTAAGTAGCCACTCAGAAATTCAGAAAAAGAAATCCAAATTAAACCTACAAGAAGTGGAAGGAAAGGAATAATAAATCTGGATTTAACTATACAGGAAAGAGAGGGGAGAAAATAAAACAGATGTGGTAACAGTGTGACTTTTGTTGTTGTTGTTGCTCTGTTTTGTTTTCTGAGACAGGGTCTCACTATGTAGCCCAGGCTGGCCTCGAACCTGCAGAGCTCCTCCTGTCTCAGCTTCCCAAATGCTGGGATTACAGGTGTGCACCACACCTGGTTTAACAGTGTAACATTTGGGAAGTCTAAAAGGTATACAGGCATTATTTGTGCTGTTTTCACAACTTTGCTTTGTGCCTGAAAGAAAAAGCTAAAGGGAAAAGGCAAGGATGCAGAAATCACATCGTGTTCCTCGGTGGTGATTTTAGACGCATGTGCAGGTCCCGAAGCCATCAGTGATGGCTGGTTTCCTGCTGCGTCTGTGCAGCCCACTTGTCAACAGGTGGCTTTCTTGCTCCCAGAGGGCAGGATTCCATCTATGACGGCTCAGGAGAGAGAAGACACCACAGGAACAGCGAGGGGCAGAGGAGGGTGGGACCCACGACCTGGTGAAAGCTGCTGAAGAGCCAAAGACAAAACCACAGTCCCCAGGGAGGAAAGGTCCCCAGAGGGGACAGACACGGGTGGGCACCAGCGTGCCTCAGGTGGACCCTAGGGGCAGTGGTGTCCCAGGGACCCATTGGAAACAGAGGCATCACTGTTGGCAACACGAGGCACCCAGCTCAGAGGACCCAGGAGGCCCTCAAGGGCGACAGCCCCACACCTGTGGGGACGTGCGAGCCCCATCCAAGCACAGCCTCCCTTGGCCCCCACCAAGTGCCTGGTATTTTATTACTCTTGTCCTTCATTTTCCCTCGCCAGCTTAAAAACAAGAATAAAGGATACAGAAAATCAAGATGCACGAAAGAAATCAAAGGAACCTATGGCAGGTGCTGAGAGGGGACTTGGAAGGGAGAAACCTCTAGCAAGACCGATGGGGAGAAGCCGAGTTACAACACCAGGATAAAAAAGAGGCCGTCCTGGCCGAGATAACAGGTGAGAAACGACAAGGTCATCCTCAGGTTCCACATGGACTGAGGCTAACAAAGCTGAAGATTTACATGAAAGAGACACAGATCTAAAAAATGCAGCCTATCAACCCAAAACAAGAGGGAAAAGGAGCTGCCCATAATTGCACATGCCTGTAATCCCAGCACGCAGGAGGCTGAGGCAGGAGGATCATTGCAAGTTAGCCAGCCTGGGTTATATGGTAAGTTTAAGGCCAGCCTGGAATACAAACCAAGACCCTATCTAAAAAAAAATAAAAATAAATAAATAAATAAAAAGAAAGAAAGAAAAAAGAAATAAATCTCTGTCTTGTAAAGGAATCGAATTTACAGTCATAAACCCCACCGTAAGAATCCTCCAGGCACAGACAGCTTCACGGGTGAATTCTTCATAATTTAGGGGAGAAATAACACCAGACTTTTCAAATTTCTTTCAGGGATTGGGAAAAGATAAAGGGGAAGCACCTGCTGGGTTTTTAAAAAATGAGACCAGAGTGACTTTGACACCAAGACCTGACAGCAGAATTTGAAAACAAATGAATCACAAGGCAGTTTCTACCACAGACACCTATTTCCAGACAGGCTACCATCACAGCGTGGGGACCGAGCCTGGCCTTCGCGCATCGAGCTGTCATTCACTGCACTACTCAGAGTGCCGGCTCCAGAGTGGGCGCTGGCCCAGAGGTGTGTGAGGCTAGAGGGGGAAAGCCCGGCGAAGCCGCCTCGCACGGGCAGGAGGACGCACGGCCCGGGCTTGCTTGCGGGGCTGTCTGTGCCACTCGCGGTACCTCTGGGCCCGCCTGCCCGGCCAGCAGCTGTGGAAAGGACCCTCGGTGCAGGGCAGTACCTTCTCGTGGATGACTGAGATGTACCAGGGCAGCCTCTGGCCAGGGACGGGGCAGCTGGACACAGGACTCAGGGTCGGGGCGGAGCTCCGCCTCTGCATGCCGAGCTCCCGGGCGCTCTTGCTGCCCAGCAGGGGGCGCCCTGTTGGAGACGCAGAAACCACTGGACTCCACAGTGTCTTCTGCGACCTCAGCCACCGAGCCCCTCTCAGAGGCCCTGCTTGCCCAGTAGCTTCCTGTCTCCTACATCTGCCACGGTCCCAAAGCTGAAGAAGTTGCCACTGTTCAGAGGAGCACACTTGGAGGAGATGGCTTTGCAGCCACCACACCCGGGCTAGTGCTGTGCTCAGGAAAGGATTGAGTGGTGACAGCCGGAGCCTGGGACTGTGGCTGCCTGCTGCTGCCCCGCGCACCCTGGGGCCCGTGCCTCCTCCATCCTCCGCACCCCATCTTTGCACTAAGGGAGGTGTATTCACCACCTTCCCCATCCCCAGGGGCACAGTCACCATGGGCTCCAGGGACCCCCAAACGAAGGCAGAGGGAGACTTCTGAGTGTGGGCTTCACCATCGGCAAAGGAAGCCTGCTTGTCTACAGAGGAGCGTTTCCTGGGTCAAGAAGGGGACACCGTGGGCATCCAGGTAAGGGACGTACAGCCGACTGAGGGACAAAATCCTCAACTGCCGTGTTGACACAGACAGGATCCTCTGTCCTGGAATCCAGTGTCCCCCCTCAGTGAAAGCCGTCTCTGGGAGCCAGGAGAGGCAGGCGGGCCGGGAAGAGCTCCTGGGCAGGAGCAGAGACCTGGAGCAGGGCCTCCTCACCGTCCATGCTCTTGTCCGAGTCCTGCATGTCCAGCAGCCAGTCCCCCGTCCCCTTCCAGGTCTTCGAGCAACCGCTCAATGCCCTGGGCAGGTCGATGGAGGAGACTGAACCTGCAGAGGGCGGGATGCCAAGGGGTGACCGAGGTGTCCCCTCCCTGAGGCCTTCAGAGCACGGAAGGCCTGTGATGTCATTTATCTGTAAACATCGGCAGGGTGAAGGGGATTTGTCCAGGACGTGCGGACCAAACATCAGGCAGAACCAGTGTAGACTCCGTCTCCTGCCGCCATCCTGAGTCCCTGAGCAGACAGACGCCACCCCTGGATGCTAGGTGGCCCCCCTAACCCCCAAGACCCCGAGAAACTGTGCACAGGCCCTCCTATGGGAGGGGACAAGCCCGAGTCCCCATCCTGAGGACGGCACTGTGTGTGGGACCTGGCTTTGATAAAGTCCCCTGGGGGCCCCTGAGTTGTCAGCCGCCTCCATGAGCCTCGGCTTCTGCATCAGCGGGCAGGAGGCTCAGACGAGACGGTGCTGTGGCTCCTGACAAGTTTGCACTAATGAACTGGCCTTGGCCTTAGGCCTCCTTCCTGAATCTTCCACCAGCTCCAGCCAGGCACCCGCACTGGCCCTACGAAACCTCCGGAGAAGGAGACAATAACAAAGCAAGAAGGCTGGGAGACAGCTACGCGTAGCGGCACACACCTGTGATTCCAGCACTCTGGGAGGCTGGACAGGAGAATTACAAGTTCAATACCAGTCTGGACAACTCAGGGAGACCTTATCTCAAAATTATAAATAATAAATAAATAAATGGATGGATGTACCTCAGTGCAAAGTCCCTGAGTTCAGTCCCCAGTACTGGGAAGGAGGAGAAGGGGAAAGAGAAGAAGGAGGAGGAGGATGGCAGCTGGAGACACAGTTCTCTTCTGTCCCTCCTGAGCCTGGAGTGGGTTCTGGAAGCACAGCAGGCTGAGGTGTGAGGGGCAGGCAGGTTTTGCAGCAGCCCTGGGCAGTGGCTCTTACCTAAATGGGACACGGACGTGGACTTGGTGCTGAATTGGGGGCAGTCAGGTCGCAAGAGGAACGCCTTCCTCAGTTCCTCCATCTCAGATGCAAAGCCAGAGAGGCTGGGGACAGCCTTGGGCACATTCTGGAGAATGGGAACAAGGGGACAGTGGCTGAGAGGCAAGACCCAGGAGGCCCTCTGCAGCTGTCTGTCCCCTCCTGACAGCTGGGGCACCCCAGTTGCATCCCCAGACACCCTTCAGAGGCCCCCACAAGGCAGGGGCTGTCACTCTTCACCCTAAAGAAGCCTGGAGGAGATGGTGCCTCTTCCTCCCCAGCTCAGGCCAAGCTTCTCCTGTGGGCGCAGCCAGCAAGAGCAAGTGGGAGCCAAAGTGTGCCAAGGGTGAGCGCAGCCCGGCTGAGCCCCTGGGAAGCACAGGTCTCCAAGAATAAGATGAGGCCAGCAGGGGTCGTCCCCAGGAGTCATGGCTGTCCTGGACGCCGGGACACCTCATCACAGCGTCGGCGGTGCACTCGAGGTGGGAGAGGCCCTACCGTCTTCCTGTAGCCGCGGCAGGTGGCCAGGGCCAGCTTGCTGGGGCCAGGGGGTGTCCAGCGCAGCCTCTCTCCCGAGCTCGGGGCAACCCTGCTGGCCACACCCTGTAGACTGCGCAGGCCCTGGGCGGTCAGGTGGGAGGTCGTGCTGTGCCTCTCCGAAACACTGGTCCTCTTCAGGAACATCGGGAAGGTGGGACAAAGGACACGGTTTGTCCCCTCAGGATGAAGCAGCTCACCGCCCCTCAGACCTGTGTCAGCCTGGGAACTCGACCTTGAACTCCGGATCGGAGAAGACCAGCTTCCAAACTCCCACCCAGGGGACCCTGGGGCAGTGTGTGGCATCATAGATGTCTCCATAGAGACAGGACCTGTCACCCTCGCCTCAGTTTCCTGCAACTCAGAAAAGGGGCAGGAGGGGACCGGGAAGTTTCTCCCACTGAGTCTCAGGATGTCCCGGTGTGGGTGTGGCCCGAGGCCGGCAGCCTGTCATCCTGTCTTCTGGGTTTATTTTTTTTCTTTTTAAAGTCTTCATCACCAGTTTTCCACCTTATTTAAAACCTGACACTGCATTTGGTGACTTTGCAATGAAAACATTAACATCCTTAGCCAAAATCTGTAATTCGAAAGCATTTCTTACATCTCACTTTTGGGGGCCTGCTGGGGATCCAGGACTCATGCATGCTAGACTAGTGGTCTACCACTGAGCCACACCTCCAGCCCTGCAGTTCCTTTTTTAAAAAATAGAGTTAGGGGCTGATTGTGGTAGTGTGAGCCTGTAAACCCAGCTACTCAGGAGGCTGAGGCAGGAGGGTTGCAAGTTCCAGGTCATCCTGGGCAATTTAGCAAGACTCTGACTCGAAACAAATTTGCAAGAGGCTTGGGGATATAGCTCAATGGCAGAGCACTCGGCCACCATGCACAAGGTCCTGGGTGCAATCCCCAGCACCAGACAAGCGGGCAGCACGGGGGCAGAACTCTTGGCCTGTAGACCACCTCATCGTCCTGCACTGGACAGCCCTAGGTGGCGCCCCTGCGCTTTGCTCTGCGGGACCCTGGTGGCCAGTGACCTCACCACTTTGCCGCGCGCTCGTGGGCTGTTTTACGTCTTCTGTGGAGAAACGCCTCTGTGAGCTCTTTGCCCATTTCTTTCTATTCGTCTCGTTTTGCAAGGGTTTTGTTGCGTTTCAGGGGGAATCCTCTGCCAGATACCGTGTGCGACTAGCCCCGGCTCTGCGGTCCCGTTCGCTCTGTTGACGGCGCCCTCTGATGACGAAGGTGTCTAAACCGGCTGCAGTCTGGTTTGTGATTCATCCTGGTGTGTTTCAGGATCGTTGCTGGACGAAGCTGTCGCCCTCTGCCTCCTCCCGAGAGTTATGTTGTTTTAACTCTGAGTTTAGTTCTTGATCCATTTGGAGTTAATTTGGGTATACGCATTGAGGACTCCGCTTCATTCTTCTGCAAACGCACACCCAGCTTTCCCAGGGCCATGCGTGGAAAAGACCACCCGTCTCTGCTGGGCTGGGTGAGGTTTGTTTCTGGGCTTCGTATTTTTTCTTTAGGAATTAGGAATTAGTTGTTTATTCGGAATTAACGTAGAGTAGGTTTTCTTTTCTAATTTTTATTAGTATATGTTTGTAGTACATAACAGTTATGTTCCTTGTGGGAAGTTAGCTCTACTTAACTTATCTTAGTTCTTGTTTTCCATCTTCTTCCTCCCCTCCCCCGATCTCTTGGTCCCTTTCTCTTTTGTAGAAGTTGTATCTCCCCATTTCCTATTATTGGTCTTTTATTTTACTCTTTGTTTATATTTTGGGTTTCTCATATAGGAGAAACCATGTAATATTTAAGATTGTATGTCAGATTTATTTCACTTAGCATTGTGGTCTCAAGGTGCACCCATTTTCCTACAAATGGCTCGAGTTTATCTTTCTTTATGGCAGAGTGATATTCCACTGTATATAAATACCACATTTTCTTTATCCATTCATCTGTTGATGGACCTATAGGCTGCTTCCAAGATTTGGCTACTAGGAATTGTGCTTCTATAAACATGGGTATGCGTACATTACTGTGGTATGATGTCTTTAGCTCTTTTGAGAAGATATCTAGAAGGGAAATAGTTGAGTCCAGTGGAATTTCTATTTTTAGTTTTTTGAAGAATCTCCATACTGATTTCCATAGAGGTTGTACTAGTTTATATTCCCATAAACAATATAGAAGTTTCCTTTTTCCCCCTAAGCTCACCAGCATTTGTTATTATTTGATTTCTTGATGGTAACCATTCTTCTGGGGTAAGACGGAATCTCAGCCTTGTTTAAATTTGTGTTTCTCTGGTGGCCAGAGAGGTTGAACATTTTTTTCATGTATTCATTGACCATTTGTACTTCTTCTGAGAAGTGTTTATTTCATTTGCCTTTTGCGTGAGTGCGTGCATGTGTGTGTGTGTGTGTGTGTGTGTGTGTGTGTGCACTGGGGATTGAACTCCAGGCCTCGTGTTTGCTAGGCAAGCACTCTAACCACTGCACTAAATCCCCGGCCTCAGCTGCCCATTTTTTGACTTGTATGTGTTTTGTTACATGTTTTAGAGCTTTTCTAGGTGGTTTGTTTCCTCTGTTTTCAATCGTTCTTCCTTCTGTACAGAAATGACTGATTTTGTTGACTGACCGTGTGTTCTCTGATTTCACCGAACCTACTTATATGTTCTGCCGGCTTTTGTTTTGGATCTTGTTGGTTTTCCACGGTGATGGTCGTGTTGTCCCGAAAGACAACAGTGCGCTTTCTCCCTTCCTTTTCTTTCTTCTTTCTCTTGGCCTTTCTCTCTTGCCCTCTCTTCTCTCCCTCTTCCCCAGCCCCTCCTCTCTGTGCTGCGCTCTTTCCCTCTCCTCCCCTCCACGCCGCTGGCCTGGCCGCTGGCCTGGCCCCTGGCCATGTCGTGGAAGAGGAGCCAGTGCCTCATCAGCGGAGCCCCACGCGTGCATCTTGCTGTCGTGTTGCCACAGCTGATGGCCGCTCTGCAGCTAACGGTCTACACTCAGAGCCCACGGAGGTGGCAGCTGTGGACAGAGAAGGGTGCCAGGGAATCAGAGCCATGGAATCATCAAAGTCATGGTCACCCTCCAGAGGCCAGCAGTTACACAGAACCTTGTTTCTGTGAGCTTCGGTTTCACGGCTACCTGAGAGTTTACAAGAGGAGCCTGGTGTGCGTCAAGAGGATGCTGGTGTGCATCTGCGTATCCAGCACTACGTTCAAAATGACTGGAGCTAGCACCGGCGTTCCTTGAACAAAATTTTTTCCTTTGGACGGCATCTGTATATTTTTTGTTTTTGAGAAAGACTACTAGGTATTATTACATCTGTGTTTATATATGTGAGGGAGCAGGTCCCGGGGATTGAACCCAGGGCCTCTGCACTAAGCTACACCCCCAGCCCTTTTAATTAATTAATTTAATTTTGAGACAGGGTCTTGCTCCGTTGCCCAATTTGTGATCCTCCTGCCTCAGCCTCCCAGAGTGCTGGGGTTCCAGGTGTATGCCTTGCTTCTGTAAATTTTGAGATGAATGGTGTGTGTGTCCCACCTCATGGCAACTTGTTAAAGCAGTTTGCCAAGCTCCTTTTGTCACCAGAAAAAAGTCTCCAGGCAGCTGCCATCCCAGGGGTGCTTCTGTGGGCTCACAGCCTCTCCCTTACCCTGCGGGCCTGGCTCAGGTCTCCCCAGTGAGCGACTGTGCCCGGGGGTGCTGCCGTGGGAGCCGGGACTCCTCAGGGCCTCGTGGTGCAGGTCCGGCCTGGTCTCTGGGGGGGACCCACCAGTGGGGAAAGTGAGTCGGGTTGCTGGAAGGAGCAAGCCGCTGTGTGGGGCTGTGTGGGCAGGGCCCAGCTGGACCTGAGCGACCTGCAGGGGGCACCTGTTCACAGGGAGGAGGTGGCCATCTGAGGACCTCGCTGGAGCAGTCAGAGTTCAGTGGGCCACATCCACAGGTCGTGCGTATAGAACAGGCACTCGAGATGAGGGCTGGATGCAGACGCCCAGTTTCTCAGTCTCGCCAAGCCCATGGGGCGAGGGGTGGGTGGGGGCTGCGTGAGATGAGCAGGGGCTCAGGCCAGGGACGCCAGGCTGACACTTCCGGGCTCTGTCTACCTGACAGTTTAGCTCCACGCCGGAGTCCTGTACGGGGACCTAGTGACGATGGTGGGCGTGGTGCCCGCCCACAGCCCGGGCCTGGTGGCACCATTTGGACACACACAGCCCAGGCAGAGGCAAGGGACATGGGAGCCCGAAACCATGCAGGTGGCTTTCAGAGCACCCCAACCTGGCCTGGCTTTCCAGGCCACCACCTCGGCACTGCTGGGAAAACCCTACACTTTAAAGACTTTTTTTCTTGCTTTTTTTTTTTTTTTTTTTTTTTTTGGTGCTGGCGATCAAACTCAGGGCCTTGTACTTGCTGGGGAAGAGCTCTACCACTGAGCTAAATCTCCAGCCCTGCTTTCTGAGTTTTATAGACCGCTGTTCAGACATTCAAGGAGGCCCATTCTGGGCAATTCTGCTTCCTTTGCCAAAGTGAAGCTTCCTCAAAACCGACCCTATGGCCTCCCCTCTCCCCAGGTGTCCTCCGTGGGTGGCAGAAGGATGGATCAGGCTCATCAGAGGGTTCAGCAGGGCCTGGGAGGGGCAAGTGCACCTCCAGGGGGCCTTCCACCCCTATGCTTTCCCAGGAGCACATGGTGGAACCCGGGGGAAGCCCTCCATGCAGCCCTGAATCTCAAGTGTAGCTCAGCCTCCAGCTCAGTTTCCCTGCAGGCCAGCACCTGAGGCAGGGCACAGGTCCATCTTGCCTCAATTTCCTCATCTGTGCAACAAGAGGAGCATGCTCACCACCCAGACCCCAGGCAGCTCCTGGGCTCCGCTGGTGCTGCTGTGGTAGATGTAGGTGTGTGTTTCCGGGGAGACCAAGGAACCCCAGTCAAGGCCTGTCCTGGGTCCGAAGGAGCTGGCTGGGGGGGCAGCTCTGAGGTCTCACGTCCTGCTTCCCCCCTCCGTGAAGCTCACAGCGCCCAGGCTGTGAGGAATGCTGCAGAGTGGGATGTCTACACCTACATCAGCACCAGCCACTGCATTTAGGAAGCAGAGACGGGTGATGTCTACACACACCCTCCCAGGACGAAGTCACAGCCAGGATCCGGTCCTCATGGTGGTCAGAGGACTTCACTTTCTCTTTGGGCCACGTTAGTGAGAGATGAGCCAGGCCAGGAGGAGGAATGTCTCGGCCTGGGCACAAGGCTGACACCCAGAGCCGTGCCACCCTAGGTCTCCTGCTCCAGCTACAGAGGCTCTCAAGGGTCCCTGCAGGTGGGACAAATCTTTGGTTTGGGTGGGTCAGCCTGCTAACTCCTCAGACTGCTTCACAAGGGCCTCCCCCCACTGTGCCCACCTCAGTGCCATCCTGCGAAGACAGGTGGCTCTTCCAGCACAGAGTCACCTCCAGGCCTCCCACCTCCCTGAACACCCTCTAGCTGCAGCCAGCAGAGCAGGGCATCCCCCTTTGCTCTGCAACCGGCCATCCTTGGGACAAATGATGCCCTCCAGGCAGCCCCTGGCTTGTCACTTTAGCCTGGCTTGTTGGCGCAACACATGGCAAAGCCCGGAGTGTGCTACGTTGAACTCATCAGGAATGTTGGAAATCAAAGTTAAAAAAAGAAAGAAAGGAAAAGCTGACCCACAGCGTAGAAAAGCATATCACTTTATCAAATATTGACAATTTCCAGCAGTCTGAGCTAGAGCTATCCCTCGATCTGCTCGGAGGGGTCCTCGGAACCCGGAGCTTCCTCTCAGCCCCAGCCTGTGCCAGCTCCAGCAAACCTGGGTTTCCACATGGAAGAGAAAAGTCACCACAGTCCCTGCAGAATGCACGGGCTAGGGAAACAGCCGATCCTCGTGTCCCGCAGAGGAGTCCCCAGCCGGCCTCGGGCAGACACAGACAGTGTCTCAGACGCGGGGCCTCAGCTGCTGGCTGCCGCCCAGGTCCTCCAGGCATGGGAATACTTGTTGGCAGTCAGCAAGAGACAGCGGTCCCGGAGAAAGATGGGCGTGGGCACAGTCCCCGCCCACCAGGGACAGCCTGGGCCCTGGCGTCCAGCCTGCCTGGTCCTTGAAGGCGCACAGTGGGCAGCTCAGGACTTTCTGACGGCACCCAGGCTGTCTGCAGGTGGCCTCCAGGTCTAGGCACTCCCCAAGGCCAGCGATGTCCCTCAGAAGAGGCGCCGGGCAGGAGGGCCTTGCCACATCCTGGGCACAGCCCAGCGTCCTGTCTCTCCGGCGGTGGGAAGGCGCAAGGGCACGGCCCTCAGTGGCCCTCACTCTCGGGGAACTCCTCCTTGATGGGCTGTTTGCGGGACTTGCAGTCGGGCAGGTCGAAGCCGAAGTCGGCCCACTCGTCAGTGCCAGCCACCCCGCCCGGGCCGCCGCGGTTGGGGATGGTGATGGTGTGGCGCACACGGAAGTGCACGGCCTCCATGACCCGCTGCCGCTGCAGCTCGCCCGAGCTGCCGATGGAGATGGTGGCAGCGTTGCTGCTGGAGCGCAGCAGCTGCTGGCCACAGTCGTGGCCCTGCTTCAGGTCCTGCAGGCCCCTCCAGATAGTCATGCGGTACTGGTCGGGGATCTTCAGGGCCCCGAGGTCCTGTAAGGAGGAGCTGTCCTTAGGGCCTGGAAGGGCAGCCAGGGACCACGCTGCCCCAGGTGGCGGCTGGGCTTCCCTCCCCCTACCAGGTACACCCCACCTACAAGGAAGTCCCTGCTCCAGGACAGCGTCATCAAGGGTGACAATATGGGGACAGAGCAGCTGGGCAGGCATCTGAAGGGGTGGTATCAGTGCCACCTGCTGGGGACCACCGGTCTCCCAGCTTGAGGGCTGCCCCTGCACCCGCTGTGTGTTGAAGTCCATCCCAGCTCATTGCTGAGCCTTAGGCACCCTCCCGGCGCCACGTCGGGCACAGAAGCCACAGAAGGCAGGTCATTGCCCAGCGTGGCCACTGGGCTGTGGCAGGGAATAGTTAGTGGACACCCAGCACAGCCAGCTCTGGCTTACTAGGTGATGACCCCAGCTCCCTCTGGCCTGTCTGTGTCTCTGGCCTTGCGCGCTGGCTGGGGACAGACAGGCTGGCCCCCGACTTGGCTGAGCCAGTCATACAGAACTGGGGCCCCCGCTGGGTTGACTGCCGTGTACTGTGGGCATCATAAGGCCAATGGGGTCGCAGGTCCAGGCAGTCCTACATCTAGGCCTGGTCCTCCAAGGCTGTTATTTGACCCAAGCCTGTTTCCTGCTGATGCCAGGCCCTCTAGCCCATCTGAGGGCAGATGTTCGGGGTATGCGTGTGGGTGAGTCATGTGGCTTGGGTTAGCCACTTGCCTTCTCCCCATGCACATGGTTCTGAGCTCAGCCGTCTCCCTTTGGCCCCTGCCTTCTTCCATTCTTAATGCCTTGGAAACAGCCCCACCCTTAAAATCAAAAGCAGCCGGGCCACTGGGCACCAGGAGATGCTGACAAGACAGGAGCACTCGCGCACAGCTCAGGGAGGCCGGGCCTGTCTGCCGCCCTCCTCATTATCCACCCACAAGCTCCCTGAAGCTGCATGCCCTCTAGGGGGCCAGGGGAGGCTTTGCGAGGCGAGCTGTGCCCGACCTGGGCCCCTCTGCCCGCCGCTGCGAGTTTACCTCTATGGTTAGGTTCTGCAGGTGGTAAATGTTCTGTAGCCCTTGTGAGGTGAAATACTCGATGCAGTTTGGACAGCCCAACCCTGTTAAAAAACTGCGAGGGATGGGAGGAAGGAAGCGGTATTAACCCCGGAGGGCCCAGGCTGGGGCTCACCCTCGGGGAGTGGCCCAGTGGGGTGGGAACAGCTCCCAAAGGGCGGTTCTTCGTCGCCCTGCTGCCCTCAGTGGCCACAGTGGCAAAGCCTCAGCCCTCTGGGGAGGCTGATGTGCCCAACCCGGGGGGCCACGTCTGGGGCCCTGGCTCCCTGCTCTTCTCTCCGAGCATCTGTTGATTAACCCGCCATGACACCTCCCTGCCAGCTGTGCTGGGGACAGCCTCGTGCTTGGGACAGAGGATGGGGCCTTACAGCCGCCTACACACCTGACAAGGCTGGGGTCGGCGTGGTAGGGGGGTGGCGGCGTGCAGTGGGACCCCGAGACCATGGTCTGGGAGCCGTGGCCGCCGTTCATCTCGCCGTTGGCGGGCATGGCGTGGCTGTGGCTGCCGAGCATCCCGGAGGCTGGCAAGAGGGCAGTCGGGCATCAAGAGCAGCCGATACCCAGGCACTGGGCACAGCGGGAGGCTGCCCAGGCAGGAGCCAGTCTGGTAGTATGGCCCTTGGCATTGCCATCTCCAGACTAAGGCTTGGGGCCATCCCCTGCACCCCACAAGGTCGGGACCAAGGTGACTACACCGGTGCTCAGTTTCTAGGCGTGAAGAGTAGTCGCCATGTCCCAGGGGCTCGGGGAACAGGCCCGGCCGTGCCCACCTGGGGCTGCCCAGGAGCAGCCCATCTGCACCCCGCTGAGTTCCTCACATATGCTGAGTCCCTACAAGGCCTTACGTCATTTACCCCTCGATACAAGTGAGTCTGTTACTTCTGCCATTTTGCTGATGGGGAAACTGAGGCTCTGTGAGGTTAGGAATCTTCCCCAAGCTTCCTCACTGCCAGGAAGCAGAGTAGGGGAGAGGTGCATACTCTTAACCATGAAACATGGACTCTGGGACGGGGGTGTTCACAGCAGGCCACAGCTGCTAGGGCGGCAGCCACCAAGGCACCCCGCAGGTCCGGAGTATGGCCGCCAGAGTCTCTGTCCGGGCTGCCCTTGGTCTCTCCAACCCTGAGGTCTCAGCTGCCTGAGGGACTCACCCATGGGCCCCAGGCTGGGCCCGCCGGCTGAGCTGTGAGGGGGAGGCTGGCCCACCAGCTGGTTGACCGAGGGCAGCTTGTTGACACTGCTGTGTGCTTTGCTCATGGGGGAAAGGACAGGCCCGTAGGACGGCGGCTGCAGGTGGCTCCTGCCCAGAAAGCAACAGTTTGAATTTTGGGGAGTAGCCAGGGCCCTTCATCCCCACCCTGGCACCTCTGCGGACACCCTCGGTGCACGCAGATGGAGATCCGACCCTCGTGGAAAAGTCAGAGTGGCTTCGTCCCACCAACCTCCTGCTCACAACAGCGGCTGACCATCAGCCCGCTCCAACCCCTGCTCTCACACTGGACGCCTGACAGGTGGGCCGGTGTCGCCCTGGCCACCACCTCCCCGTCTTCCAGCTCAGATGTTACAAGGCTGCTCGCAGGGAGAGGCAGTAGAGGCCAGGACCCAGAGTCCCGGGCAGCGCCACTGGGGAAGGCTGTCTGGAGGTGGGGTCGCTGAGGGAGCCCTGTCTTTTCTGGCCCTGCTGCCTGTCCCCAGGGTCTTCTTCCTGCTGGGCTGCGCTGACCCCTTGCGCTCCCTTGATGCTGGCCAGGCAGCAGCAGGGGTGGGTGAGCTCACTCACGGCCGCTGTAGGAGTTGCTGCTGCTGCTGCCGGTAGGAGTCCACGAGTGGCTGCGGCACGAGCTCCATGAGCTCCAGGCTCTCCTTGACCTTCATCAGGATCTCGAAGTTCTCCCGGCCTCGCACCTGTGTGCAGAGAGGGGATCTTTTGCCAGGTGACTTGAGATGCCACCGGGCCCAGCTCCGGAGGAAGGCAGCCACAGCTTTGGAAGGACTGGCTGGCAGCAAAGCATCTTTCATGGGGTTCCCCAGCACTCCATAAGCTCAGGATTCCTGGCCTCCTTTCCTCTTCTCCAGGCACAGGTCTGACACCCACTCCCTCCTGCTCCCTCCTCCTCCCTCCCAGCAGATACAGTGTTTTAAACCAGGGACTCATTCCTGAAGAATCCCAAACATTCAAAGCTCCCACCGTGGAAGGCCAAGCCTATGAAAGCTCGTGGGTGGTGCCACCTGCCGGATGTCAGGGTTACAGGGCTCCTACCGGGCTCCGCTGCCCTGGGGGACTGCAGTCTGGCTGAGTGCATCTGCCCTGGGATTTGGGTGTAGACTGCTTTCGGATCTGCCTGGTACTTCTTTGCCTTCTGCACCACCCCCCAGCCACCCTGCCGCCCAAGTGCCACTCACGTGCATGTAGTACATGTCCTCATCCCCGTGCCGCCTCTTCTTCATGTTGGCCCCCAACGCTGGGATGGCAGGGGGGCTCTGCTTGAAAGCTGGAGGACGGGCGGGGAAAGCCGGCTGAGCCACGCACGGCCCAGGGCAGGGGCCCTCTCCTCCCGTGGGGCAGCCCGGCAACAGGGCAGGGCCCGGCAGTGCCCATGCTGAGCGGAGCAGAGCCGGGTGCCGTGTGGGCACTAGACCTGAGGTGCCTTGGTCTGAGCCCAGGGACAAGCAACTGCTCTGAGGCCGTGGTGGCCCTGGGTCCACCCCCTGGATGCCAGCTTGCATCTGCCCCACAGGTCCCCCTTCCCCACCCTGCCACACAACCTGCCCGTGACCTGGCCAGAGCCCGCTCACCACGCTTGCTAGCGGCTCCATTCTTTGTAGCGTTTTCATTCAGGGCCTGCTGCTCACGGTAGTGGTCCTCATCGGCCTTGCGGTCACGCCCAGGACAGGCACAGATGCGGCCCTCAAAGGACCGGCGGCCTAGCACCTGCCCACTGTTGGGTGGGCACAGCCGGAACCGTGAGCTCCCGGGACCCACAGCCCGCCCGCCACAGGCCCCGTCCTGGGCCAAGCCCCATTGAGGGCAGCAGAGCTCCCAGGACCCCTCTCCAGCTGGCCTCCCTGGTCCGGCCCCCCAGAACTGGCTCACGCTCCTGCCCCACCTCCACCACCAATGTTTGGCAGACTCACTCCCGGGTCTCCAGAGTGATGATGATGAGGATGGGCCGCCGGTTCATGCCCCCCACACAGCTGCTGTTACACATGAAGTTGTACAGGATAGTGGTAAATTCTGTCCCCACCTGTACACAGGAGGCAGACACAGCTTGACATCAGCTTGCAGGCCCCATCACTGGGATGGATTGTGGCCCTGGTTCTGGTTCTAGGTGGGCGTGGGTAAGGGCTCTTCTCTGGTTCTGTCACACATGCAGTCACCCATTCTTCTATCCATCCACTCATCTCATCCACCACCCATTTACCTGCCATCTATTCACCTGTCTGTGCATCCACCACTCCTCTACCCACCACCCATTTGTCCATCTTCCCACCGAACTAGCCACTCATCCATCCATCTCTCTACATATCCATCTACTCACCCATCTATTCATCCACCCACCATCACCCATTCACCTGCTATCTACTCATCTGTCCATCCATCCACTTATCCATCTGCTCACTCATTTGCGCACCATCCATTTGTCCATCCTTCCACCCATCTATCTACCTATCCACCCATCCATCTATTCATCCACTCGCCCATCCATCCATCCATCCATCAATCCATCCATCCCTCCAGTGCACTGAGCACTAAACACCATGCTGGCTCTGGGGTTCTAAGTGGCCTCAGGCCTGAGCTCTGCCCTCAGGGAAACACGGAATTCACAGTCAGTTTGCCTCCACCATCTCCCCTGACACAGACTGAGGTTAAGCCCCAAGATTGTGAGAGTGGGTTTGTGCACAGTCCTTGGGGCACACGTGTGTTGCACAAGTAGGTATGTGAAGTCCTTTGGGGAAGGCGTGTGCTTTGCACAATGTGTACACACAGGCCTTGTGTGCTGTGGGCTCACAGGGGCAGGAGGGTGTGGGGTGCTGCTCTGGGAAGGACCAGAGCCATCCCTGGTGGACCCCTGCCCCAGCACACCCCCATTTCTTGGTGAGTTTCGGGAAGAGGCAAGACATGAACCCAGGACTTGTGCTGACCGGGTGTCCTGGGGACACAACATGGGCAGTTTCCCTGGCGTGCCTGGTCAGGACACACGCGGCAGGAGTGGTTCACGAAGACGTCAGCCTTTCACAGAATGGCCTGCACACAGCAGCCGCCAGGGGGCGAGAGGGTCCGGTTCCCTGGCAGGCCCGGCAGGTCTTCAGGGAGAGGAAGGGAGGAGGACCAAGGCCTTGGTTCTGGTGGTAGAAAGGTGTCAGGGGACCCTGGGATGGGGCGTAGGAGGCTGGTCTCAGAACTAAGTACCTGATGGGCCTTGCAGTCACCTGCCCTCCCTGAGAAACCTCCATGCTGATACCCTGTCCTTCTGTCAGTCGTGGTGTCCCCAACTCCAACTCGGTTCCCCTCAAACCAGAGCAGTGCCCTACCACAGAACAGTCTGCTGCCTTCAAGTCAAAGGCCAGAAGGGGAGCCTCTCCTGCCTGGCCACCTCTTGTACCCCCGCCCAAGTCTGCACCCTCCCCAGGCCCTGAGTGAGCACATGGGCGTCCCCACAGAGGTCCTTCCTCGCTGAGGCCCCCCTCCACGTCTGGAGTCTAGGCCTCGGCCCTCTAGGTGCCTTCCCTGGTCTGCCAACGTGGGCTAGTGGCCACTTCCCCAACCCCAACCCCAACCCCAGCATGGATCTGACCGCCCCTAAGTGCACATGGCCTGGCTCTACTTCTGCCAACCCGGGTTGCAAGAACCCTGGGGACTCCCATCTGCTCATCGTGGGTCCAGGAGCCCAACTGGACAGGCGAGAGAAGAAGAGTCTCCCGGGAGGGCAGTATTAAGGGCTTGGAAGTCATCGACCCACTCCACAGTACGCCTGGGGACACTGAAGCCCAAAGTATCCATGCACACAGTACGAGGTCACGAACATGTGCCAGATGCCCCGGGGAGGGAAGAGCCCAGGACATGAGCTGGATTCGGAGCAGCGAGCCTGTGAGACAGGTCTCAGCCTGTGACCCTGCCCCATGCCTGGCCCCGCCTACCTGTGGCGGCTCGTAGGGCACCACAACACTCTGCCTGCCAGTGACGGGGTCATCCACATACTGTGAGAGGTTGTTGCCTTCCACGCGAATGAGGTGGCTGGCCGGGGCAGACTGTCCTGCCAGAGAGGACACTGCTTCAGAAAGGGGCCCATCCCTGGGCCAGCCACCCGGGGCCAGGCTCAGGCAGCAGAGCTGGGACCATAAGGCCTGGCCCTGCAGTGTCCCAGGAAGGACTCAGACCTTGAGCCTGATCCTGTGGCTCTGTGCCCCTACCTTCATCAGGCATGCTGGAAGGCACCCCACAGCATCCCTAGGGTGCAAGGCCACTGGCCTCGGACTTCTCCCAGTGAGCCTGCCCCAGCCCTGGCCTCTGGGAGGCGCCTGCCAAAGTGACTGCCAACAGTCCCCACGTCTGGGCCCAGCCCCGTCCTCCACTCCCTCGGGACGCCCAGGCCGCTGGCCATGGTGCTGCGGCGGCTGTACACGGCCTCACCTTCGTTGAAGTCCCTCCCAAGCTCGTGGTTGGGGCAGCGCTTCACGACGTCAGTCACGTGTTCTGCCTTCTTGTAGACGGGCATGGCCCGGATGGCTGTGCCCGGGGGCGGCGGCGTGGACACCTTGATCTGGATGGGGCAAGTCTTGGCGATTTGGCAGTAGAGCTTCTTCAGCAGCGGGGAATACTGGAGGGGGGTGTGGGTTGAGGCCGGAGCTCCACTGCTGCCCACACCCAGCCTGTGCCCCACTATGAGCCCTTCCTCTCTCTCGCTGAGCCCTCCCACCCAAGCAGCCACCCTCTGCTGCACGGTCTGGGCCCCCAAGAGCTTCTGTGACTACAAAGAATAGTTTCCCCAGCCCAGAACCTGAGGAGACCAGAGGGCCGTCCAGGTGGGTGGGTGTGGACCCCGCTCCAGGGACAACCAGACACCACCCTCCCTGAGGAGCCGCCTGTGGGGACCACCAGGATCCGTGCCCTGTGGCCCAGACTGACCCTGCTGAGGTCACCTCCAGGCCATCCCCTCATGTCTAGGCTCGCACTGGTTCAGAAGCCGATTTCCATCCTACCCACACCCTCTGCACCCTCCCCAGCTCCCAGAAACTCTGAATCTCGAGTTACATCAGTCACAAACGCCCCAGAAAATGCTCCATCACCCCAGCACAGATGGGGAAACGGAGGCCAGAGACAGGGCATTGCTGGCAGAATCAGGGAAGGAGCGGGGGAGCCTACTTTTCCTTTGCCAAGGAGAGTGGAGCCCCTGACTCCCGCAGACACATGTTCCCCCCACTGTGGCCCTGCAGGAACCGCAAGCGCCCCGGGCCAGGGCAGAGCCACGGGGACAGAGGCCCACTCGCTGCTGCTGCTGCTGCTGTGGAGTGTGTCCCCGCAGGGGTGGTGGCGGGTGCTGTTTGGAAAGCAGGAAGCGCCCTGGCAGGACTAGCAGCCCCCAACCCCACTAGGTGTGGGCCTTGCCCTGGGAGGAGCAGGCTCCTTGTGGTTGTGGGTTCAGCCTCTCTTCCTGGGGGCGATCATTGTCCTCTACTCCCCCAAGCATCCCTTTGGAGGAAAAGCAGTCGCCCTGCCCCCAGGGATGCAGGAACTGTCCCCGGCAGGGTGTCCTGATCCCTGGGCCCAGGGAGGCACAGGTGGCTCAACCCACTGGCTTCCTGGACAAAGTCCCCACCTCCAGGTGCGCCCTGCAGTGTGGTCTCCATCCACGCAGGCTGGGGACAGAAGGAGGGGACCAGATAGGCCAGATGGTGGCAGGTAAGAGGAAAATAGGGCTGGGGGGTGGACAAGAGGCTACCAGCCTTCTCTGAGCCCCAGACAGCCCCCATGGCGAGCTACCTGCAGATCATTTATGGAGCACCCACTGTGTGCAGAGCACACAGCCTCCTGGCTGTCACTGTACACAGAGCAGGTGGGAAACACACACAGATGTCACACTCCTGCCACCCCTTCCTGACAGCCACAGAGGACCCCCAGCACCTCAGGAGCCCAAATCTCACCTGACGGAGGACCCACCCCAGAATGGTGCACAGTGCCATAGGGCTAAGCAAGATCTGAACAGCCATCATCCAGCAAGCATCTGTAGAGTACATACTATTTGCCAGATCTAGGCTTGGCTACGGAAAATGGGCCGAGGGGTGGAGTTGGCAGAGGGACCCAGGTCATGGTCACCAGGAGCACTGGTGGCCTTATGCTTCGATGCTCCCCTCCGTGGCTCTGTGACTTAACTGGGTGCAGAGCCCCAGAAGCCAGCAGTGGTTAGTGCCAGCCTGTGTCTATGCCTTACTGGGTGAGAGGGTGACCATCCCTGTGGTGACCAGGGGGAAGGCAGACCTGGGCTCCCCAAGTCCCCTCTGCAGGGCTGACCACCCAGGGGCTCCATCATCCCCAGCACTCGGCCCCAGCCTGAGATGGGGCCGAGACTGGCCAGCAGAAGGGATGGGGCTGGGTGTGATAGGAACCTGGGACTGAATTCTCCAGCAGCCCCATGAGCCTGGAGTGGAGGCCATGCCCCCCAGCCCTGTTCCCCGAGAAGAAGCAAGGAACGTGGCTTGGGGCCCAGCTGTGGGCATCCCAGGCGGCTGTGATGGCCACCTGAGTCTCAGTGGTGTGTGCAGTGGGCTCTCAGAGCCTGTGCCCAGCCGGTGGCCCTTTCCCAGGGTCCTGCCCCAGACCCACCGGCCACGCAGCCCTCAGAAGCTCCACGGCTGGGAGCTGTAAGGAGTGCGTCCCAGGCCCAGATGCATGAGGCAGTGCAGCCCTGCGACCCTGGTGGGTCCCTGAGGAAGTCCCAGGAAAGTGAGGGGACACGTGGCCAGGGCAGTAGGCCAGGCAGGGGCAAGCCAGGACGCCCCGCCTCAGGGAGGGGCTGGCGCTGGGAGCTGTCCCAGGTACCCGGGGCGGAGCAGCCAGACCTTCCCCTCCTGAGCCTGCTGGGGCCCAAACAAGCAGCAGCCTCTGGTCGGCAGGTCCCAGGTGGGGAGCAAGGGGCAGCTGCCCTTAGGGTGAGCTGAGTGCCTTCTCTTACCTCCAAGCCGTTGGTAGGGCTCTCTCTCTGCAGGGGTGCCCAGTGCAGGGCTCAGGGCCACTGCATGGGCTGGACGCACGGCCCAGATCCTGGCCTGATCGGCAGCTGCAGGGAGGGATGCCTGTGGCTTCCCCACATCTGGGACCATCACAGGTCGGGGCACGGGGGCCACAGGAGGGGCGGACAATGGGGTATCTCGGTCCTGCTCCTGGGAGGGCCTGACTCTCCCCACCTCCTTCCTCCAGTGCTGCTTGTGGGGTCCACACTCAGGGCTGCAGTCAGGACTGGGCAGGAAAGCACTGCCAGGTTGGTGCTGTCTCTCCTACAGAAGGTCGAAGGAGAAGCTTCCTCTGCCTGCAGCCCCCTCCTGCCTCCTTCTCCCCTAGAACCGCTAGATGGATGTGTTTCAACAGATTCCGAGCTGATAAAATCTTATTTATCTTCGGCTGTTGACACAGAGCCGTCTAGACTTGCCTGCTCGGATGCGTGTATTCGGAAACGCTTTGCCCAAGCACTGGTGCGGCCCGTCCCACCCGAGACGGCTTCCCCGACCCCTCCCCGCCCCAGCCCAAGATGGGCCTGGCCTGGCTGGAAGCCCTGGGCCTGGCGGGGCTGGCTGGGGCAGCCGGGTGAGAGGGCGGGCGGGGGGCGGGCGCGGCGCGGGGCTGTTAATTTCCTTGCACCCACTCCCGGCAGCTGGGTGCCCGGTGCGGGCAGGTTTGGGCAGGAGGACAGTGGAGAGGTGATAATAACTTGTCTGTCATTTTCCCGGGACAAGTAGCATCTTGCAAACCACAAATACCGTTAACCAGCTTGAGTGAATCTGTTACAACAGATTCTGGGAGATGGGGCCCGCAGTAGGGGCTTTTATTTCTTGAAGTGATTTCTATAGCCCACTTTTATCCATCTATGGTGCCTGTGTGCATGTGTGCACACGTGTGCATTTAGAGCTGCATCTCTCTCCTCCCTTGAGTCATGGACCCCTTTGCCACGAGCCTCATGCTCCCTAGCACAGCTTCCAGCTGACCGGCAGAGCAATGTGAGAGACCCGATGGGCCCAGACCAATCCCAGCACTCAGAGGATCGTGGTGATGCCAGCCCAGGGCCGGCTCTGACTTCGCTGGCACCATTCAGTGCCAGGCTCTTCATTTCTACGTTCAGCAGAGAGCTGCTGGGAGCCCAGGGTGGTCGGACACCCACGTGACAGCCACGGCAGCCTGTCTGGGCACTTTCATGTCAGGCCGCACAGGCTGGAGGCAGTGAACATCGGTTGAGCACTACACACCCAGGTGGCAAGTGCCGAGATCTTGGCCCAGTGCACCCAGAAAAGAGGCCGCTCTGAGTCCTCCAGGGCTGCTCCCAGGGTGGGAGTGGGGGTGGGGCCGGTCAGGAGACTGGGGACAGGAAAGTGTCCCGGGGCAGCCATGTCCACGAGCCTTGCAGGTCCCATGGAAAGCAGGACCCTCGAAGGCCGGGAGGTGCCGAGTCGGCCCCTTCACGGGAGCCCGGGGGCCCACGTCACAGGCGGCACGCCACCGCTCTGGGGACACTCCAGAGGCTTCACAGCAGCGCTGAGGCTTGGTCCCCTCTTAAGGGGTGCCTGCGGACACCTGACTAGGGGCTGCAGCCAACACCACGAGCCTGGTCAGTGGCAGCCAGCTCGGGGACACTGGCTGCCGGCATCTGCACATACCTGGCGACAGGGCCCCACCTTCTCCACAGGGCTCCTGCATCCACCCCATCTCCGCACGGCCTCCAGCCCGCAGGAACAACTAGAGCCGCACCCGAGAGCTCCCAGCTAAGAGCAGGTTGAGGGGATGGCACCCGCACCAGGGCTGCCTGACCTTGTGATACTGCAAAATATGTTTTTGGTCTTCCTCCCAGGTTCCTGGCAGACAACTCCTAAAATCCTAGGAATCTTCCAAAGGATGGAGTCTTTTTTATGCTAATACATCTGCTGCTGACTGTCTGCCCCTGGGTGGCTCCGGGATGGGGGCTGGTCGTGAGAAAGATCAGGGCTGGATTAGAGTGCTGGGATGTTTAGCCTCACCTCAACCCAGTAAGAGCGAGGGACCAGATGATGGCCATGCTGATCGCTAATGGGCAAGGGTTAATCAATCAGGCCAACACAGGGACAGGTCTGCACCACTTCTTGATAGCTGAGAGGTGGTGAGAGTTCCTGGAGGGCGGGGTCAAGTTCGCAGAAAGCTCTGCGTCCCTTCTGCATATCCTGTGCCTTGGGGCTCACTGTCTGCATCTCTCGTAACAAACCAGTGAATCTAAGTGTTTCTGTGCGTCCCATGAGCTGCTGAGGACAGGGTGAGTACTCACCAGCTGCCACAGGAAAACCACTATGACTGACTGACACCTGGGGGGGAGGGGCAGGGCGGGACCGGGCCCTCACCTCGTGGGGACAAACACCGCCACCTCCTGGGAGACAGGGCTGAGCCGGTAGGAGTTAGAGACACTCCGGCTGGCTTGCTGCTGGGGAGGGACCTGCAGGGTCACAGAAGTCTTAGTGGCTAAATTGGAGTTTGGGTCTTTCCTCTACCACTAGACCTCAGCTCCGTCAGACAGACTGGCCTCAAATACCTCCGGGGACCTGGGATCACAGTGTGGTAGGCAGAGCAGGGCTCGGGTGCCCGGGGCAACACGGCCTTGGGTAGGGCAGGTTCCTCTGGGGACAGAGGACTGAGGACCACAGCTGTTGAGGAGTCCTGCAACCAAGATGCTATGAGTTGGCCTCGCCCTCTCTGCCAGGGCTGGGGCCCTTGTGAGGATGGGCTGAGACTTCCTGCAAGGCACGGGCAGAGGCTATTGCCAGGCAGCATGGTGACTCAGGCTGGTCTCACTCTGTGACCTGGGTCAGTCACCCTTGTGGGACCCTGGGGATGGCGGGGCAGCAGGCAGAGGTCTGGGGACACAAATGACACTGTGTCCAAAGCACAACACTCAGCCTCTGCCTGCCCCACTGCCCACTGATTTGTCTTCTGACTCAGCCAGCTGGGCAGGGGCCCCTGCTGCCTCCTGGGGGAGGAGAGGCACGCTGGCAGGGCCAGAGACCAAGGCTGCTGGCGCCGACCAGCCGCGCTGCCACCCCAGGGACACCCCCTGGCTGCCCTGTACCTCACTCCGCGCTGACTGTGGCTGTGCTGGGCAGAGGCAGTCACAGTCCTTGGAGCTGGTCCGGCCCCGTCATCCGGGGCAACTGGAAGGTGCCCCGGGATCAGCAGGTGCCTTCTGCTCAGGGGAGCCCAGGGGCCTGATGCCGGCGGGCACAGAGAGGCCTACCGCTTCCGGGGACAGCTGTGGCCAGGAAGGGCTGAGAGACCGCTGCGGGCAGGTGGGGTGGTCACTTTTCAGCTTCGAAGGCAAACGTTGGCTGGAATCTAAGTTTTTGCTGAGCTAGTAAATATTCGGCATAGCCCCATGGGGCACGGAGGGTCCTGGTCTAGATCTTGGATCCTGACCGAGAATCATGGCTGCCCAGAGCCAGGGCCTACGGGGGCAGCCTGGCCTCAGGCCCCACCTCAGCACATCCTCCCTGAGGCCCAGGAGATGCAGCTGCGCCCACACCACACACAGCATTCGGGGCAAGGAGCTGCGGTGCTGGCTGCAAGAGGCAACGGCCAGGTGGAAGAGGCAGATCTGCTGGGTGGGCACTTGGGGTGGCCCTGGGCTCCGGGCCACGGAGGGGTGGCAGCATTTCCATGGGGCCTCTCCGCCTACAGATTCATGGTGCTGGAAGACCCCAAGCCCACTGCCCGGGTCTCTGAGCCTCACACTACCACACACCCACCTCCTAAGGAAGGGGAGAGTGCCTACTGGGGCTGAGGGGCTCCTTCATAAGGCAGGGCTGGGGCTCCGTGGCCAGGCCAGGGGACTCTGCTGTCACCTGTCCATGCACCCTGGGCTCACAGGCTGGATCTGAGAAGACACTGCAGTGATGTCCCATAGCTGGCCCCTGGCCTGGAGGGGGCAGCAACACAGTGGGCTGGGAAGCAAACCGCTCACTGCTCCACCGTGACCCCACCTTGCTTTGAGCCCCACACGGCCCCAGGCTCAGGTCCCCCAGGACCCATCCCAGCTTAAGCTCACTCAGTTCCAGGGGAGGTCTAGGTGCCCCTTTGCAGGTCTCTCTGCCACCTGCACAGTGGGCTGGTGGAGTTGGGGTGCGGTGGGGAGGGTGAGGCCTAGCACAGGAAGTCCACGCGAGACACTCCAGGCTCCCTCTTCCTCTTGGAGGTTGGACCCCAGCACCCTCATCCTGAAGCCCCGGGGAACTGCCACTTGTCACTGAGTACATGGAGGAGGGCGGGGCGGCAGGGGGTGCTGAAGGCAGTAATGGGAGCTTGCCACGGTGGGGCGCAGTCTGGGCCCCCCTGCGAGGCTTCTCCCCCAGGCCAAGATGGTCCTCTGAGGGGTCAGCACTTCCTCGCCCTTGGCCACGGGGTCCCTTGGCCACTGAGTTCTTGTAAGCTCCAGACCCTCGGTGTTGGGAGCCCTGAGTGGCTGGAGGGAGGAGGAGAGGGTCACTCTCCTCTGTTGCTGATGGTGACCTGCCCTTGACCTCTGGCTCCTTCTCTATGCAGCTGGGACTGCAAGAACACCTGCCCACTCCAGGTGGGGACCAGCGCACGGGGCCAGCGCCATCACTGGGAACACGGCCAGCACAGCTCTAGAGCCGCATGTCTGTCTCCATTCTGAGAATAAGTGGTTCTTCCTAACATACGGATTGGCTCATCCACAGCCCTGAGCCCACGGATGGAATCCTGTCCCCTAAGGCTGCTGCCTCCGCGTGTCTCCTACAGGAGCCCCAGGGATGTGAGGTGGGGCCGCTCCCAGACTCAGGGCCCCAGGCCGAGAGCTGTGACCTCCAGGGACCAGGGCGCCTCAGCTGGACAGCAGAGATGACCCCATCTCCGGCCACCAGGCCTCACTGATCCAGCCAGAGCGTTCCACTTGGTTGCCCTCCAGAGCCATCACAATGCAAGAAATTGCCTCAATTTCTCCCTAAGTGCTCTTGTTTCCCCTAATAATCCATGTTTCATCTCCACAATAAACATTGTTAGAACTCTCCCCTCGGCTTTAAATACACATAATTGCTCCTGGTGCCAGTAAAAGGTATTAATTCCACTTATGCATTCCATAAACTTTTAGGATAACGCAATTGATACCACAGTCGTGTTGGGACACCTCCGCTATTCTCTGCCTACAAACCTCCAAGGGGCTGGAAAGTTTTCTGCGAATCCATTAGCGTTGACTCAGCCTCGTCCTCCCCAGGAATCCCTCCTTGGGCCTTTGTCCTTCCTGCCCTCCTTGACCGGGAAGGGGGGCCCTCATGTCACAAGGAGCCACCCCCCCCACCACACACACGCCAAGTCCAAGGGTACCAGCAGCTGCTGGGGCCATGCCCAGGCCCTCTGCCCATCCTCAGCCAGCCGTGACCTCCCCCCACTCACATCGGCTCCCACAGCTGCCTCCAGGCTGTTGGCTGTGCCCCCAAGCCTGGCTCTCAGGTGCCCAGCGATGCCACGCTGGGCCAGGGCTTCCAACCACATAGACCTTCTTGCCCAATTGTAGAGCCCAGTCTCTAAATGTTTTGCTGAGCTGGGCAGGAGGGGGCGAGCCAGGGCTAGGCAGCCTCCAGACACCCAGGGCATGGGCTGTCCTGATGGGTAAAGGAAATCGCTCCTGCTCTTCCTTGCCTGGAAGAAGGACCTGCTGTCATAGCACTGCCAGCTGGTGAAACAGTCCTGAGACGGGGTGAACTTTAGGGCCCAGACGGCAGGCCGAGAGCACCGCCCATGTCTTGACCCCCATCCATGATGTCCTGCCCATGGCCCAGCTCCAGTAGCCCCCGTCCACCCCGTGGAGGGGCCCATGGGGCACCAGGCCCTCGCTCTGAATGATGGATTTGCCCTGCATCTGCCTCTGCCCAGGTCCCGACTGGGTTAGCAACGGGCAGCGGCCAAGACGGCTCACTCACAAACAGCGAGCACCGCAAGTGCTGGCTCCGCAGGCACCAGGCGTTGTGCCACGAGCTAGTCCCACGAGCTAGCTCGTCTGTCCCCTTCTCCACAGAGGACACCGAGGGGCAGAGGAGTGAAGCAGCAGTGCAGTCGCGGGGTCTGTCCCCTCTGCCTGCAGCATCTTGTGTGTTGCTGCCATGCACAAAGCCCTTTCCCGACTCTGGACACCAGTGGGCGTCCTGTGGGGAAAGGGTGGGTGCACACAGTGCCCGTGGGGGTGCGTGTGTCCACACAGACATGCTTGTACATGTGTGCACACACAGGGGAGCCCTGCGAGCTGAGGGCTCAGATATCAACGCACAGCAGATCCGAGATCCAGGGAAGCCAGCCAGGGCAGACAGCCGCGGAGCCTGCAGCAGGCTCAGCAAAGCAGAGGCCAAGACCCCATTCGCACTGTGGTCACTGGGGCTGGGAGGGTGTTTGTGTTGCTCTGGGAGAGGAACAGAGGCAACCTTGATGTGGAATTGTACTTGAGAAAAATAGGAATTATCTATCAGTTACCAGCCGGTGGTGTGGCAGGGGCCAAGCGCAGCATATGTGGTACCAGGGCCCAGGCAGCAAGTCTGGGCAGCAGCCACACAGTCAGACCCCTGTCAGCTGAGAGCAGGCGACACCTGCTCCTCCTGCGGAAGGGAGGGAGCCCCAGGGGGTCTGCTCCCGAGAACCAAGGTGCCAAAACTCTCATTATCAATGTCGGTCCCACCTCCACCCCCTGCATGGACCAGCCTGGGGAGGGGACCGCGGTAGGCAGCAGCGTCCTCCAGCCCTGAGCAGCCCAGCCACATGGCACCAGGTGGGGCCTGCGCTTGGGGCCCAGCCAGTCCTGCTGCTGTGTGACTGCTGTGCGGCTGCTGGCGGGGCTGCCTGGGTCCCATGCAGATCACCCATGGGCCACTGAGGCCAGGCAAGCTGGGAGCAAAGCACAGTGCCGACGCCACTTACCTGGGCGGAGGTGGAGCCTCAGGTGAGGAGGCAGCCAGAAGAGAGGGCAGCTCCTGCCCCCCAGGACTGGCTCAGACCATCGGGGTGCTCTGACCTCCCACAGCACCCCCATTGGATGCCTGCAGAACTCCAGGGGGCCCTGATGGCAGCATGTCCCACAGGAGGGACCAAGACCCTCCTTCACCTCTGAATGTGAAGAAGGACTTTGGAAAGGAGTCTGAACATGAAAAGGGTGGTAGTGAACCTCCTATCACCAGAGGTATGTAGGGGTACGGGTACCTCTGGGCCTTCCTGACCCAGGCCTCTGAGTGGGCACAGGGACAGTCTTGGTCCACTCCCTCCAGCAGGTGTGGCTCTTATGGAACTGCCTTGTTGCAGAGGACCAGGCTTGATGGCACCCACTCCACACACACACACACACACACACACACACACACACACACACACACATCACTGCCATAGGAGTGAAGGTCACGCACTGGCTCTGCTGTGGCCACACAGACAGGATGTCACTCAGCCTTGTGACCACCAAGCCTGACCACTGACCCCGGGTCACCTTAGGCTCCTCCCTGCCCTCCACCCCCCTCCCGGGGCATGAGAAAACCGCAGCTACCACCAGGAAGGCAGCAGAAACCACTGTGGGACCAGCTTTGTACATCAGAAGAGCCAGGGTGGGGGATGTGAGTGGCGACTCCCACAGGGCAGGAACAGGTACAGGATCAGGACAGGACAGACTTCTCCACTCCAGGGTCCTGCTTCCAGGCAGGGCTGGGGGCAGCTGAGCTGCTCCCCTCAAGGAGGTGAAGCCCATTGGGAAGGCACCAAGGGCACCCCCTGCAGCCCAGAGGGATAGACCAATGGGTGCGCGGCTCCTCCTGCCTCCTGACTGCACCCTCAAGTCTTAACCTGCACCTCTGGGTGGCCCCTCTCTCCCCCACAGCAGTAGGGCCTGCTAGCTTAGCAGTTTGGGTCACTGGGTTCCCAGCCCCATGCCCCCTTTCTATCTGAGCAAGCTGCTCTCCCTCCCTGTGCCTCAACTTCCTTGGCCATAAAACGAGGGCAATCATAGACACACCTTGTGGGTGGCTGGGGAGACCCAGGAGTTTACTAAACCCAATGCACTCAGCACAGTACCAGTTCACAGTCTGCACAGGGGATGTCACCAAAATTGGCCAAGTCCCAACCATGGGCCAGGTGGTCCCCAAAGGTACATAGGAGCACACGAGGCCTCAGCACCATGGTGCCACCCCTGATGTCCCTGTCCCGAGCCAGCTTGGAGACGACACCCCAGAGACAGCGAAGCAAAGCTCAGATCCATGCCTGGCAGACAGCGGCTGCCCGAGGAGGCGCCTCCCAGAGCCTCTTCATAAGAGCGGGTAGAAGCCAGGGCTCCCGTTGGGCACAGAGGGCCCAGGCTGCCCTGCGAGATATCTGCCAAGGGGAGGTGGGGCCCTCGACCCCTCTGGGACCCCGCGGGTGCCAGCTGACCCTGGCCAGTGTTCAAGCAGTAGGCATGCCCAGACTGCCCAGCCGGGCCCGCCTCCTGCCCCACGCCCCTCCGTCTCGGGCCAGCCACCGACGTGCCCAGGTGGATGTGGTCACCCCCTCCCCAGGTCAGAGCCCACCACCTTCCCGCCACACATCGCGGGGCGCAGGGGCAACTTACCGTCCATGTGGCTGACTTGGCCGTGCTGGACTGCTGGAACGTGACCTCGAAGTGGTGGGGGCCAGGATAGTCGGTGTTGGAGGGGATCACTGGCGCGGGTGACATGGTGTCGAAGGTGGAGCTGGGCTGGGCGTAGGGCGAGTGGGTGGGCACGCTAG
This sequence comes from Hystrix cristata, assembly GCA_004026905.1. Classification (NCBI taxonomy): domain Eukaryota; kingdom Metazoa; phylum Chordata; class Mammalia; order Rodentia; family Hystricidae; genus Hystrix; species Hystrix cristata. Next base: position 64,547 of record PVJO010003618.1, on the reverse strand, counting down.
CGGCGTGCTCCGGGGTGTAGGGGCTGGCCGGGCCCGCACGGCTGCTCATCTGGTCCATGGTGCTGCTGAGCAAATTGAACTGGGCCTGGGTGGGAGGGGAGGGGGGAGACACCGCTGGGCTGGGGGACGCAGCCGGCCCCAGTCCCCGCAGCTCCGCTCGGTCCCGTCCTCAGAGGTGTCTGGTTACAGCAGCCTTAAAGGGCCAGCCGCCCAAGTCATCCCAAATATTTCCTCGGGCCCCCACCCCACCCCAACAGGCCACTACTTGTGTCAGGATAAACTGACATATTCACCTCACCCGCCCCTCTCCAGCCGCCTCCCCCGGTGCCAGGGCTTCTGGGATCCACCCAGCCACCGGCAGCAAGGAAGACAGCCGCTGAGCACACCTGGGGGAGCTGTCCAGGGAGCCCCCGGCCCCCCTCAGCCTCACTCCCCTCAAAGACCAGTCTTTGAGTCACAGCTCAGAGGAGGGAGACGGGTGCCTGTGAGCCAGGCTGGGGCACAGTACTGTGGGCCCTGAGGCCAGCTGTGATCCTCAGTTCACTCTAAGTGGTGGGACACAGGCAGATTTTCCATCCCTAGAGCCCAGGTGGCCACTTTCGAAGGACCTCTGTAAGCTATGCAGCCCCATCTCCACCTAAACGGCCTTCCTGCCTCGGGGCTGGGTGGTGGCCACCAGCCAGGCCCCTCAGGACCAGTTCCTTCCACTATCAGGACAGCCAGCCACGCCCCTGGGAAGGGCAGAGAGGGAGCTCTAGGCCCTCTTGGTGGGGTCAGGACTCCAGGGCAGCCCGGCCCACACTTTCCAGGCCCTCTGGTGTCAGACGCAGGAGGACACCCTCTCCAGATCCTGAGGTTTTCAAAGGAGGCTGGTCTGGGAGCACCACGCCACGTGGCTGAGCCGGCCTGGTGGGTCCCTAATCCCAGTCACTTTGCTCGGAGCTGGGGCTAGTCACACAAACTGTCTCCCACAGGACCTTTCTTCCCATTTACAGATGAGGAAAAAGAGGTAGGGAATCGGGAGGTGACTCTGAGCGGCCCTGCAGTGACCTGGAGACCAGGGCTCTGCTGGGCACTGAGCCCGAGAACCAGCCCAGGGTGCATGACGGTGAGGTGGGATCTCTGCCCACGCCCCTCTGAGAGAGTCCCCGGGCCTCGCCAGGCTGAAGAGCAGAGCCACCCCGGGCGCCACGGGTGCTAACTGCAGCCGTTTCCCACCGCCCCTGCCCTGGGGACAGGGAGGCCGCCGTGGCCTCCTCCCAGCTGGGCCGTGGGGTCCAGTCCCTGCCTGAACATTGGTCCTCCCCTTGTTGATCCCGGCCGTGCAGAGGACACATTTCCACTGAGAGTCCACGACAGGGCTCTGCTGACCACAAACCAGTCCAGACTCCAGGACTCATAGACAGGCTATGCGCCAAACATACCTGCTCCACCCAGGACCGTGGCAGGGTCGGGAGGGACAGGGACATTGCTGTCCCTGCACCCTGGTGTTCTGAGGCCAGGCAGGACTTCCCTGGGATGCTCCAGGTTGCGGAAGTCACCTGCCACCTGGAGTGGATGTCCAACCTCGGCAAGGCTGCACCGCAGGTCCAGCCCACGCCCTCCCTGGGGATGAGTGCACCGGGCTCGCCCATGGGCCTCGCTCACCATGAGGCCCTGACAGAGCCGGCGGGGGGCCTCGGGCCATACCCCTGGGGACCCATCCACTGTAGGCCAGGGACCTCGCAGGGCCTGCACTGTGAGGCCTCCCATAGCCTCCCCGTTCCATGCTGCAGGGACCCCAGGAGCCACCCGAGCTGGCGAGTCACTGGCCAAAGGAAGGACAGACAGGGACTCCGACGCACAGGGAACACGATGAGGGTGGGGCATGGCACTCATGAGAAAACTGGACTCTGCAGGCCACAGGACAGACCATCCAAGAGATGGAGATGGGAGGCAGACGCTGACGCTAGAGGTGCCACACAGGCCTGTCCATCTGCTAAACCACTGGGCCACGCGTGTTCAGGAGTGACCTGCGCAGTGTGCTGACTGTGACACTGCTTGGGGACTCAGGGAGGGACCTGACGCATCCCTCCCTGGCTCCTGGGCTGTCTGAGGGGGTCACAGAGACGGGACAGCTGCCCTCTCATGAAGATGTGGACAATGAGTCTCCCACTGGGGAGACTCCAGACCAACCCACAGTGCTGACACCGGCCCTGCAGGGGGGGACTGTCCCACCCTACTGGGCAACAAGGAAACGCCCAACCCCTGCTTCCACTCCCAGCCCTGTGTCCCCACCCAGAAACCTCCAGCCCGTCACTAGTCACTCGGTCTCTCAGGTCACTGCTGTGTGTGAGACACTGGAGCTGGCTCCGTTCTGCCAGCAGCATGCCTTCTACCCCACCCGTCTGTCCTGGGTCCCCAGAAGGATCTCGCCTGGGCGACCCCTGTGGAACATGAGCCCACAAGCCCTACGCTTTCCGGCGGATCATCCCCCCCCCCAGTACAGTAGGCAGGGGTGCACCCCGATTTCAGGAACCATGCTACAAAGACGGTCTCACAGCACCCCAGTTTGGAATTAACAGATTAAATCCTATCTGCCAGTTCTTTCCAGCTTTGGCAACCAGTCAATGTAGGACTACACACAAGGCTCACATTCTATAGTGATCCCCCCAAGGGGACCAAGACTCCCAGGGACACCAAAATCCACAGGTCCTCAGGTCTCTCACATGACATGCAAAGAATCTGCCCGGGACCTGCATACATACTCTCATGTGCGGCGAGTCTGCTCAACACAGCGAATATCCAAGTCACCTGGACGCAAATATCGTTATGCTGCGCTGCTTAGGGACTGAAGACAGGGAAGAGTCCAGTACAGACACAGTGGTGTTTTGTATATTTCGAGCTACAGTGAGTAGAATATAAGGATGCAGAGGCCACAGACACAGGGCTGACCCCAGCTCTTTAGGATGGCCATGGCCTGGGCCCAGCCAGCACTCAGAGTGGGCAGAACCAGTGAACTGGCAAAATGAATGAATGAATGATGAAAGTGTTCTAAAATGGCCAATGGCTGCCCATACTAGGACAGGTGGCAGGACAGCTGTCCCTGGTTGGGCCACCCAGAGAAGACATGGGTCTCCTCTCTCACTGGGGTCCTGGGCAGGCTGGGGGGCCGCAAGGCCTCTCCCTTCTGTCTTTGCAAGGACGGCCTGGCCCAGGGAGGCTGGTCCAGTGGGGGGCCCCTAGGCTTCCCAGGCCAGCAGGGTGGGAGCTTGGGCCGCCCTGGTTCCGGAGAAGCAGGGTGCAGACCACGACAAGGAGGTTCATATTTTAACTTGTCCACATTCTTTGATGATCCGAGGATGGTGCCAAGGCATGAGTCACTGAGCCAGAGGGAGGGAGCTGATAGGATCTGGGGGGGGTGGCGCTCTGCAAGAGGGCATGGCGCAGGAGCCCACAGCAGGGAGTTCTTGGATGAGCAGGAGCATCAGTGGGCACCCGGCATCCCGGGCCCTCTGGTACCCTCATGCCCCTTCTGGCCCTGGGGGCTCAGGAGACCCCTGTCCCAGGGACACGGGTAGGGCAGGGAAATGAGCCTGTCCCCACGTCTAGGGGATGCTGTCCAGCCGTTCCTGTGGTCCCAGGGACCCTCCTGCACCCTTGCCATGTCTGGTCTCAGCGCTCTTGTGGCCCTAGAAGCGTGGGTGGCTTTTTGCATCATCTGCTTCTGGGTTTAGGGCTCTGCCCTGGGAAATTCCCTGTGTCCTCTGCCGGCTGCAGAGCTCTTCCCGGGGCTGCTCCCTCCTCACTTCCTGTTCAGCTGCAGAAGCGGGGCAGTCTCACAGAGATGCCCACTCAGGCCCACGTGGATGGCCGGGGTCTCCCAAAGCTGAGGCCCTAGAAGCCGCAGCAAGACCCTCTTCGAGTGGGGAGGAACCCCAGGGAGACGAGGACATTTTTTTGGTTTGTTTGCTCTCTATACGAACTCCCAAGATAGCGGGCTAATTGGGGCATGCCCGGCCCGCGGCGGCCCACATGTGCCTACATGCATGCGGGGCCTGGGCGCAACCCAGGGAGCCAGCGGCGGCCCCCTCAGCACCCAGGCCATGCAGGTGCCCGGCCCAGAGGACCCCGATGCCTGGGATGGGGGACAGCACAGCCCCTCCCAGCCCTGCGAGGCTCACCCCAGACCCCTCCGGTCCATTTTCAGGACACAGGGTGGCTGAGGGGTCAAACCTCTCCTGGGACACAGAGGACACAGTAGCATGGGGAGGCCCGTGAGTCCACCCTCTGAAAAGCAGGTCCAGTCCTCAGCTTCCTGCAGACTCCTGGTCCCATGACTGTCTCTGTTCCCCAAAACCGTGGGGCCTTGGCAGGGCACAAATGGAGGCCGCTCTCCTTGCTGTTCCCTGGGGTGACCTCATGCCTCCATGGTGACAGCGGGTTGGTGATCTTACCCCACAGAGAACAGCTGGGGAGCAGGGCCACACGGGAATAGGAACAGTCCCAGCTCCTAGACACCTCCAGGAGGCATCAAGGGTGCGGGTCCCCCTGCCCCTGGCCTGGCCTGCCCGGGACAAGAAGGGAGGAGATGCAGGCAGACCTCTGCCCAGCCGCAGCCCCCAACCCCTGGCTGGATCCTGGCCCAATCCACTGGCACCCTCTGTCAGCCCACTAGGGACGGTGGCAGCTTTGGACTGTGGCCCCACAAGATAGGCAGCACATGGCCCACTCTGCCACCCTCAGGGACAGGCCTTTCTGTTACCAGGTCCAGGGTGGGCACTGTGACTCAGGCTGTGTCCTAGGGGCAGAAGAGGGGAGGGATAGGCAAAACCTCCCAGGCGGTCTTGGCTTTCTTATCTGAAAAATGGAAAGGAAATCCACACCTACTGAGCAGGGCTGGTGAGGGATTGAGGGGTCCTGAGACTCCTGAGTCCCTCCCTGGCTTTTCCCCAAGAAAAATGAACCTCACCCACCACCAGGAAGCCAGGGTCCAGGGCGATTTTCCAGACGCAGCACGCCATGGTACTGGCACAAAAGCCCAGGGAGAGGAGTTTTGGTCAGTCACTCGGGGCCCAGAGATAGTCACCACACACAGACCCTGGCTCCATGGGGGAGACGGTGCCCTCAGGAACAGACCCTGCTACCCCTGGGCAGAGCTCGGTGTCTCCCTTGCCCCTGATGTGTCCTGGCACGGCCAACACCTAGCACAGAACCGGGTGCTCAGAAACTCCTGGTCAGAGGACACGAACCCTGAAACTCCCAAAGACTGGAAACACACGACTTGCAGGACTTGCAGCCTCCTGCCTGCAGGGGTCACGAGACGGTGCTGAGCCCTTTGGGAAGCCTCAGTGCCCCCTCAACCCTCTGCCTGCCTGAGGGACTCACTCCTGACCAGCTGAGAGCTTGCTTGCTGTGCCTGGGTGCCAGCCCCCTCGGGGGAAGGTGGATTTGTGGGTATTTATTTGCATATTCTGTACAACTGGGGATTGAATCCAGGGAGCCCCGAGTTAAACCCCTCACCCCCCTTCCCTCTATAGCGTCTCACTAAGTTGCCCAGGCTGGCCTTGAACTTGGGATCTGCCTGCCTTGGCCTCTCAAATAGCTGGGATTACAGGTGTGGTCACGGCGCCTGGCTTGTGGTTTTGTGTTAAAGATTCCCATTACACCCATTAGCTAACTGTCCCAAACCTGTGAACCTTCTCAAGTGATTGTTGTAGATGCATAAGTAGATGAAAAATATGTTGCTTTTTGAAATCTGGGAGCCAGGGCCCTCTAACCTCCTCAATTCCTGGCATCCACGACCACCTTTATCAGAGTCCAGGATGCCAAGACAGACCACAGCACAGTGAAGACCGGGCTACACCATGCTCTTGGGTGACAAAGGACAGGTATAGCCCTGTTTTACTGGTGGAATGGTAACAGAAAAACCTATCTGACCAACTTAAAAAGCCCTTGGCCCTTCTCCAAAGGCCCAGGACCTCTGGCCGACTGTGTGTCCCTCATTTCCTGGGTCCAGCCTCTCAAGGGTCACCTCCTCCTGGAGGCCCCCCAGGCACTCTCCACCACCCCAATATCCGGGCTTCCTCTCCCTTCTCTGGTTATCACACTGGTCTCTTCCCGCCCGTGGCAGGGCCCTGGGTCTCGGCTGACCTCTACAATTGTATCTAGGTGACTCGGAGCAACGGAGAGCCTGCCACAGGGCTTCGGTGATGGTCGAGCAAGTCAGTATGTGTGAAGAATAAGTGCAGTGTGCAGCATACATGCGTGTGCAGAGCATCCCCACCCTGCCTGTCCCAGTGTCTCCGCAGATCGGGAGGAAAAGCTCCCCGCGCGAAACAGCAATCAGCCGCCACTCAGGGCTCTGGACGGCGCGGCTGGTGTGCGTGCATCTGCCCCAACGCCCGCACCTGCCGCGTGTGAACAAGGCCGTGGCTGCTATAACAGCTCACCTGGCCTGGTCGGCTCTTCTCCCCCACAACTGCCCGGCCCTCGGGGATCAGGCCAAGGAAACGCCTAGTGCCCAGAAAGGGCCTGCCGTGTAGCCATGCTCTTCCGAAGCTCCCGACCACACGGAGAGTCGGCCCTGACAAGGATAGCTGAGGCCACAGCACACAGCGGCCGACAGGAGCCAGGAGAGCGTAGGCCATGGCTAGTCCCTTCCCCTTCCCCCTCCTTCCTTTCTTCTTTCCTTCTCTGTCCCTCCCTCCTTCCTTCATTCTTTTCTTCCTCCCTCCTTCCCTGCATCCCTCTACCTCCCCTCCTTCTGTCCTGCAAGCCCTGGTGGCTGCCAGCCCCACACAGCCCACTGCTGGCCTCACGAAGGCCCCAGCTTGCCCCCCAACCCGCCCAGTTCCCTTCTACTCCCCTGGGCCCTTCCCAGCCCCAGAAGCCTGGCCTGGCTTCCCCTTCCTTCCTCTCCCAAGGTAAGGGCCCTGTCATGGTTCTGGGCTTGTGTTCAAGCCCAGTTTCACTGTAGCCTGCCCCATATCCCCTTCTTTGCGCAAAACAAGGCCAGCGTGTCACCTGGCTTCCTCACAGGGCATGGCCAGCATCTGAATGTGGCACAGCTCCCGATGCTCTGCCCTGTCCCCCACCCTGGCTGCAGTACTACCTCCTCGGTGTAGGACCAGGCCCGGCCCTGCCCACGGCCCTCTCTAGTCTGCTCCCTACTGGGGTCGGCAGGGGGCCCCAGCTGTGTGCAGAGGAGCCCAGGTCTGGCCAGGGGTCTGCCAGCTGCCTGGCCTCACCTTCACACCTGCTCTGCCCAGTCGGGGGTCACTCTCACTCTGTTTTGACCTCAACCCCTGAAGGGACAGGTGTCAGGTCTCCTGGTCCCTGACACCAGGTCCCGGCCAGGTGGATTCCTCACTGGGCCAGATTGCAGGCCTATGCTCCTCTCCGAGGGCAGGTCTGGGCCTGGGCAGCCTCACCCCAGTGAGGGACTGCTACTGGCCGGGCCCCACAGAGACAGAGAGAGAGACGGAGGCGGCCTCCTCGAAGAGCCCTGCATCCCACGGTGGTTCCCACAGGCTCCGAGCTGTGATTAGACGGACGGAGGGGCCAACAAGACGAGACTTGCTCCTGGGGAGCTGTCTCGGAGGTATGTACCACCACCACCACCCCCCTGCGCCAGGCTGTGCCCAGCCCCATGCCAAGCATGTGGAACGTTCCACACCTTGAGCCTGGGAAGTCTGCCCCCAGCCGGCTGCTGCCTGCAGAGCGTGTGTCTGCAGGACCCACCGCCCGCACCCGGGACCCAGAGCGTACACACACACACAACCCCCAGCCCCGCGCACCAGTGACAGTCCTGTGTCCACACGCAGCCCCACCTGTCTGCCCATCTGTCCGCCTGTCCCTTCAGCCGATGAGCCTCAGGCCCTGCCCTCGCCATCTGAAGTCACCCAGGGGCCGGTCGGTGAGGTCTCCCAGACCCCCCAGAGCTCAGGTCAGTGGAGAACGAACCAGACAGCTGGGCTGAGACACAGGCCTGAAGGACTGACAAGGGCGAAGCCCGGCTCAGTGGAGGCGCCGCAGGCACAGGTGTGCCATCTACGATGGCTTGAGGTGGGAAGGTGACAGCTAGGCTGGGACCCAAAGACAGAGGAGAAGGCTGCCCAGGACGAGCTGGCGAGACGTCTTCAAGGCTGAGGACAGAGACCCCGGGCCACAGCTGCAGCCACCACCTGCTCAGGGCGTCCCCTGGCAGGCTCTGTGCACATGAGGACCCTGAGTCCTGGACCAGCTGCCTCCCAGGTCCTCCACGTCTCAGCCCGCATTTCCTGGACCCGCGGGGTGCAGAGAGCAAAGCAGCAGGCAGGCCTGCGGGTGCAGGGCCCCAGGAGGTGAGGGTCGGCGCTGCCCGGGGCTGGGCGGGCGCGCAGGCTGGGAAAGGCAAGGGCGCCACCACGGGACAGCCGGCCCGCAGGGCCTGGGGACATGGGGGGGCCTCAGGGGGAGCCTCAGGCAGGGCTGGTAGGGTAAAGGGCTGTGTGCTGAGGACTGCCAAGGGCAAGCACAGGGGGAAATGGAGATTGGGTGGGGGAGGGGGCAGAGGTGGCCGGACTGGGCTCTGGGCTGGATGGAGGGGACAGAGCTAAAGACCAGGGTGCAGCGGCAAAGACAGCGGCTCCAGGTGCCTGAGCGGCAGCAGGTAGGCAGCCCTGGGCCCTGCGCACGTAAGGAGGCTGCATAATCAAAACATCAGGGACCAAGCCCGGCTCAGGGCTCTGTCCTGAGCAGGTGGAGGCATGGGCTCCACTGGCTGAGATGCGGCAACGTGGCAGTGTCAACCATGCGGGAGACACAGCTCAGTTCGGCCGGGTGAGTTCAGGTCCCAGCAGACTGGCGTACAGGGGGAGCCAGTGGGGAACAGAAATCAGACTTGGCCGAAGGTCGCAGGGAGCCTGAGTACGGCACAGCCCCAGGAGAGCAGGGCAACTCCTGTCAACCCCGCTGCCTGCCCTGATTCTCACGCCACAGACCTGCCCTGTCCCCTCCCAGCCTTGCCCCCAGGGGGTCCCCAGCAGCCGCCTCTGGCCCCTTTAGTGTCCTGGCTGCTCCCTCCTCCTAGCGACCCTCGTTCAGTGTCTCCGTGACACCCTCTCCTGGCTCTTGGACTGCTCCTTCTGCCTCCCCTGGCCAGCCGCTCCTCCCTCCCCTCAGCCCACACAGTCCTGGTGCCACCTGCACCTAGGACCCCCGGTGGACACCCCACGCCCTTCTGCCTTGTCTGAGTCGACGCTGTAGCTGGCATGGCCCGGGGTCCTCGCCCACCTCCCGTGGTGACTCCAGTCTTTCCTGCCTCCACTGCATGGCTCCAGACCCTCAGCACCCCCCACTACATCCTGCCAAACCTACCCTGTGCCTGGCCACCTCCGCTGATGCCCTGTCCCAGTCACTGGGTGGTCACTGTTCAGGCCCCAGCATGTAGGCTTCTTCCCTCCTTCCACACATGGCTTCGGGACACCCCCCCCCGCTTCTCCTCCTCTTCCTCCTCCTCCCCTGTCGTCCGTGCTGGTGCCCCTGTGTGATGGGTTGTGGGCACGGAAAACACAGACACCCACCATCTGGATTAACCATCTCAGGCCATAATACCAGGGTCAGCATGCACCCTCTGCCCTCCCAGCCACCCATCAGCAGCACCTCACCCCCCCGCCCCCCCAGTTGTCCAGGGCCACTTCCTCACCTGGACCACTCCACCTGCAAGGCTCCACTCGGCCCTGCCCTCCTGTGGTGCATCTCTAGCACTGCACCACTTCCAGAAGTGAGGCAGCAGCATCCGTCTGCCACACCACCCAGGCACACAGTAGGCATTTATGACTAGTTCTTGTCACATCGATTGGCTTTTTGCCACCGGGGCTGCCCCTGGGACCCGCCTGCTGCCTACCCACCAGCTCCCTGATCAGCATTTCACTCTGCCCCCGATGCTCACACAGTTCATGTTTTCTGAAGAGCACTGTGGCACCAGCAGGGCCCTGCCACTCACCACACAGCCACACCAAGACTGGTCCACATGCAAGCACCTGACACCACCCTGTCTACCTCCTGAGATGTGTGAGATGCGGAAGCTCTGGTCACCAGCAGCCCAGGGCAGGGACGGGGACGTTGGTGAAGAAATAGAGAGTCTTCAAGTCGGAGGACAGAGCCAGGCTCCGACATCCCCTGCTCATATTGTCTAGAAGGCCCTCAGGTCCATTCTGCACTGTGCGCAGGGCTTATTACCCACTGCATGTTGGGGGGTCTGAGCCCCTTCCCAGGTCACCCTGGCTGGGTCCCCACGGGCAGGAACTGCAGGCTTGGGAGGTGGCATCGCTGGGCCAAAGACCCCAGAGATATTCAGTCCCCAAAGCCAGGGAGGAAGAGGGGCAGACAGCAGTGGAGACGTGGCAGGAATAGCCAGGGATGTGCTACCACTGTAGCCGGCACCACCCGCTTACACAGAAGGAAACTGAGGCCCAGCAGGGCCATCACTCCCCAAGAACATGGCGGGGGGAGCCAGTGACAGGGTCCAAGCCCATGCTCCAACCCCCACCTTGCCGAGGTGCTCTGGACAGGAAACCCGGTCAGCCGGCCGGCATCCTGCAAGCTCGACACCCTCCCAAGGCCAGCTGCCTGCGATCGCACGGGACCGCTGCACTCAGAGAGAGACAAAGGGCAGACGCTTTCCTCCGCTCCAGTCAATCTGCCCGTTCTCCCTCTGATGCAGAGACAGGGAAACTGAGTCACACACTCACAGGAGGATGGCAGGGCTCGGCCAGGTCCCTAGGGGCAGAGGCTGTGGGCTCCACCACCACCCACCCTCAGCTAGCACACGAGGTGCTGGTGGTCATGTGCTGACAGGATGAACGAATGAATCAATGGGCGGATGAATGAACAGGCCACAGTGACACTCAGTCTACACAGAGCAGTGACACGGGTGGTCACGGCTGGTCCTCAGAGTGTGTAGTGGCACAGTGCAGCAGGCACCCACACAACTAGACCTGACTTCAGCTCAGTCCCCTCTGCAGGTGATGCTGGCTGTCACAGCATGGAAGGTCATACCACGTTCCATGTGCGTCCCCAGACTGTCAGCTGGCCAGCAGGGACACCAGGCTGCAGGCTGGAGGCTTCTGGCTCCGCCTTAGGCAGGACAGCAGAATTCAGGGTACCAGGCTGCTCGAGGAGACCCTACTGCTTCGTGTTTCCAATAAGGACAGTAAAGGGCAGGGAGGCACACCTTCCTACAGCTTCCACCCAGTGCTCCAGCCCCCGGTCAGGCTGTGTAGACCACAAACACACTGCTGTTCTTGCCTCATTCTTGCTGGGGACATATGTGTACCCCTCCTGACACACTCAGGCACACATACAGACTTGGTACGTCACACACATGTGCATCCACATACCACATCACACAAGCACACGGGCACGTGTGTGAACACATCTATAACACACACATACATGCATGACGACACACATGTACACACTATCATCTACATGTGCACAAACGTCCACACTCAGCCACCCATAAATACTCCCATGCCGACCTGGTCTCACATTTCATGCATATATGGTTTCACACTCACACGTACCCTGACACACACAAATACATACACATATCTCTCGTGCACACACACACCACCTGTAGCCACAGCTCTCCGAAGATCCCTGACCCTTAGCCTATGTGACCGCACTTGCAGCTCCTGTCCTTGGTCCGCAGAACTTGAGGACAGCTGGATTATCCCTTGTCCCTTGCTGGGTGCCCACATGGCCCTTGTGCCAGGGGCCTCACTACCCTCTTCTCCCCCGAGGAGGGTGGCCCTGCGCGGCGCAGCTGCACACGGCACTCGCCATGCTCAATTAGCAGCCTGGTGCCTGGGGCCCTGGGGAGCTGGCAAGCCTGGAAATGAACCTGGGTCCCCATGGCTCAGGCCTGGGGCAAGCAGGAGGCTGCAGTCCCTGCCCCTCCACCAAGCCAGCTGCCTTGCTCAAAAAGGGCTGCAGGAACCCCGGGGCCAGCACATGATGGGTCCCCGACCCCGAGCCCACATTGTTACTGTTGCCCACGAGGAAGCAGCTCTCATGCAGTTAGCAAGACACCAGGTCCCAGATGAGGGCTCTGTGGCTGGCCCTGTGGCAGGGGAGGAAGCTTCACACCTAAACCCAGGAGCAAAGGTGGCCTCCCAGTGCGCCAAGCTCCTGGCAGCTGGGCGGGGCAGGGAGGACCCTGAGCTGGCAGCTGCCAGCCCATCAGAAACTTCCCACTCGCTGGGCAGGGACAATGGCTCACCTAGCCGCCCAGCCCCGGCTGCTGGTCCTCCCAGCCAGTGGCCAGTGGTTTTCAGCGCTACTACAGCATGGACAGGTGTCTCCCAAATCTGTCAACCTCCAGCCCTGGACCTGTCTCAGCACCTTTGAAGCCTCCCTTCCTACATCTGGTCGCCCCAACTGGCAGCAGGCATCCGACCAAGGGTACCGGCAACACACAGCTCTCTGAACTGCACCACGGCCCTGGCAAGATGGAGCCACCCACGGGGTCCCCTTGTGTAGAAGCATCTCACCTACCGTGGCAAGGTGTCGCCGGGGGTCACCGACGTACAGCATGGTAGGTGCTTGGCGGTCTGCACACACCGGGGAGCTGGGGTGCCGCTGCGGGACAAGGCATGGGTCTGGATGGCTGGGGAGGGTGGGGGCAGAGTCGTGGCCACCAGACAGGCTGGACCTCGGGGGTGATGCTCCGCGGCTAGAGAGGCAGGAGCCAAGGATGCTCTGGAACATGTGGGCTGTTTGTTGGCATTTTCGCGTTTCCCATCTCCTTAGTCTGTCAACTGGCTGCATCCAACAACAAAACCTGCAGCCCAGCCTCTCCTCATGACTATTCATCTCTGGGCAGGCCTCAACTTGCCCGTGATGTGTTGGACGGCACCAAGGAGGCGGTGCGGGGTGGTGCAGGCAGGATGCGGGGTCAGTGGCAGCTCTGTGATCACAACCCACCCACGCCTTTCAGCCACCGCCCGAGGGGACACGCTGGGCTGCAGCCCTCATCTGGGCAACAGCACAGCCCTGAGCCTCATCTGGGCAGCAGCACAGCCCTGAGCACCAGAGTGAGCCCTGGCCCGGGAGGAGCCACCCTGGGAGGAGACATGGTGCCACCAGCTTCCTGCCCAGGGAACTGGGGTCCGCAGGGACCACTTTGCTCAAGGGCTGAACCGAGGAGAGGTACACAGGACGACCTGTATCCCTGGACCCCCGGGGAGCCGGAGGACACAGCCCAGCACTCTCGCAAGGTCTGCGGACTTATTTGTTAACTCCTACAGACACCCCTGCCAGCCGATGCTGCCCGCACTCGCCACGCCCCTGATGCAGGGACCCAGTCACTGCCACTGAAGAGGAGCTCAGAAGGACCGCTGGGGACCCATCGCAGCCACCATGGTTAGCACCACTTCCTTTTGGGGGATGTCTGGATTTCCACTCAACTTTAACCCTCTCTGGTGCAGAGTTGCCCTTAGCAGAGGGGCCAGGTCCTCCTTGCGGGCAGGCAGCGGACAGCGAGGAGACTCATCTCTCCAACTGTCCCCGCCAAAGCCCAAGCCACCTTCCTCCTCGCCAGCAGCAGGGGGCCGGGGCAGAGGGATGCTGAGCTGCCATCTCTCGTGTAGGGGCTGCAAGAAAAAGGACAGTCCCTGGCCTGGAGACCTGCTCAGGGCCCAGGACACAGGAGGGGACAGAGACAGGCTCAGCCCTGCAGGCACAGCCCCCCTCAGCAGGGCCCCAGTGTCGCCCCTTGGAGGAGGCTGTGAGTTCAGGTGAAAATGAGACAACAGAAAAATAAGCTGTTTGCCAGACAAAGGCAGTCTGGGAGATGCCCATGGGGTCGGCAGTGGGCCTCAGGAAAGCCCCGGGGGACCTACAGCTTCCTTCCCCGGCGTAGGGTGCTTCGGCTTTCAGAACTGGGGCATTGCAGGGGCCCTGGCTTGAATCCCACCCCCTGTAGGGCGTTGTGTCACAGGGGCGATGGATGGCGAAGGACTCATTAGACCCCAGCACAAGGCTGGCTTCGTATGGTGTCGGCCTGCAGATCCCCCAGGGAGAGGGGGCGAGAGCAGGGGGGCTGCGGCAGGAAGAGTGAAATGGGGGCACCGAAGGCACGGGAGGGGCCTGCTGGGGGCGTCTCAATCCCACAGCACCCAGCGACAGCTCCGTGTCCCCAGGAAATGGGCCCCTCCCAGCGTGGCCCCTCAGGGAATCCAGTGGCCCTCAGCATCTGCTTCTCTTTTTTCTTTATTTTGTTCTCGTTTTTTTTCGGTTTTTGCATCCCTGGGGTTGGAATCTAAGGTCTGTCACCTGCTTCGTAAGGGCTCTGCAATTGAGCGACACTCCCAGCCCTTTTTAATATTTTATGTTGAGACAGGGTCTCTCTAAATTGGCCGGGCTGGCTTTGAACGCCCGAGCCTCATGCCTCAGCCTCCCAAGTACCTGGGATCACAGATGGGCACCCCCACACCCAGCTCAGCCCCAGCTTGGTGTGTCTCACCTACTGGGAGCTCACCCCTTGGAGGACCCCCTCAGGATGCCGGCCGCAGGCCAAGAGGGTCTGTTCTTGCCCGGGAGGGACATCAAGCTTCCTCCCTGCTGGGCAGGTGGCTTTGAGCCCCACCCAGGGAGAAAACCACAGAGGCTGGGCAGGGCTGAAAGCAGGGGCTGTGCCCGGTGGCGAGGGGTCTGGGTGGTTTCCCGCTCCCCAGCCACATCCTCCTCCTAGCCCTGGGGTGTGCACCTGGCCCTTCCTCAGGCTGCAGACCCTCCTGGAAGGAAGTCAAGTCCTTCCCACTCATCTGCCCCTTCCCAGCTGGCCTGAAACGGGGCCTGGGGAGAAACCAGGGAGCCCCCCTAGAGTCCCTAAGCTTTGACTCGGGCATTTGTCCCCTGTGTGGCTCCCTTGGGCCCCGGGGCAGAGGAGCAGCCAGGGCGTTTTGTCCCTACAGCCCCAGCCCCACCCCCACCTGTGCCCACCGGCCCACAACAGCTGTCGCCAGAGAAAGGCGGCCAGAGAGGCGGGAAGAGCAAGGGCAGGTGGGAGGGGACCGCAGGGGCCAGGCTGGAGCCAATGCAGGAGGCAGAGGGAGGACTGACGCTGATGGAGACCCCACCGCCTCAGCCCGCACTGCCTCTCCCCTCTCTTCCCACACCCAGGCTTGCAGAATCTGCCGTCTCGTGTCCCAGGGGGACCCAGGGACCCTGCAGAAGGGGCTCACAGCCCGCAGAGCCCAGGGTCAGGCTCCTGCCCCCTGGCTGCACCTCCTCCCTGCCCCCCTGGAACATGCTGGCTCCCAGGTGCTCTTGGGGGCTCCATCTTCTGATCCTGCCAGTTGGACCCCACCGACAGCACCCAGAGCCCTGAGCCCTCCCCTTGGCAGGGGGGCTGGGCCAGCCTAGGTCGCCCTCACCCCAGCTCCTCTTGCAGGACGGGGCCTGTTGGAGAGCAAAGAGCTCTAAGGCTCTGGGCCAGAATAAAAGCCACCGCCAAGGATAGGGACCACCTGGGCAAGGGGGGCAAGCTCTGGACACCACATCTGGCATATGTCCCATGTCCCCTCCAGGCCGATACTGCCTTGGGAATCTGGGTCCTCTTGGTAACCTCGTTTTACAGACCAAGACACCAAGCCAGGAGGCTTGCTACGAGTTCAAGGCCAGCCTGAACTACACAGTGAGACACTGTCTCTAAAATAAAATTTAAAATTTAAAAACAAAGAGCCCAAGACTGCTCAGCTGAGAAGGCCTCGGTGTTCCGAACCCAGGAAACCTGGCCTCCAGCTCCCCCATGCCCACCATACCCCAGGGACCCCCGGGCATCTCAGCCACAGCACCGCAGTGAATGCTAGTCTCCCTTCTGCTTTGGATGCTTGGGGCTCACACATCCCCCAGCTCCTGGTGGGGTCCAGGGCTCTGGTTAACCCCCTCCTCCTGAACCGGCCCACAGCTTCCCCTAACATGGAGGGCACTGCTGCAGAACCCCGACATCCCTCCCGCCTGCCCAAGGACACAGCTGAACCACGCCCCCTCCTCTGGACAGTCCCCAGCGGAGTCTCAGTGCAAGGGGACAGCCAGAAGCCATCAGCGGGAGAGTGGGATGGCTACTAAGCAGCCTACCAGCTCCCCGACCGGACCAAAACCAGCCCTAGGTGGAAGCTATAGAACAACCCTCACACATGCAGAGCAGGCCGCAAGGAGTCCAGCTTTTGGAGCTGGCACTGTTGTGACATCCTGTCCTGCCGGATCCTCATGTGACCCACAGCGTAAGCTCCACCTACGTGCATTCATCAGACCTCCTCCAGATGGGGGACCCTCAGGGGAGACACCGACCCCAACTCCTGACCTCAGAGAGCCGGGACACACAAGCTCAGGACTTCAGCTGATGCCTCAACAGCCCAGGCCTCAGCCCGGCCGCGCTCTGCTGCAGCTCCTCCAGAGACCCGTGTTTGTGTGTGTGTGTGCTGCACCCCACCCGTTGCTCCCCCATCCCCGCCCTGGAGCCGGCCACCATCAGCCTCAGAGATCGAGGGACCTAACACATCCCAAGACCACTCCTACGGAGGCACGAGGGATGCTCAGATTGGCCTGTGCTCTCCACAGGGGCCCGTCCACAGGGATGGCTGGGCCCATGCTGTGCCCGCGAGCTCACGCTGGCCAAGCCGCAGTGTCCCTGCCTGCTCCTCTCAGGGGTACTCGCATCATTCTCACCTCTCTGACTTAATAAACAGCACGATCATGGACTCCAACTCTGATCATCTAATTTCCACCCCCAGGTCGGCTCCAGCACCTGCTGCACGCAGCCAGGACCCTGTCACCATTACTGTCACCCCGTCTCCAGCCTTGCACCTGGAGCATCAGGCAGTGGCGTCAGGCGGAGGCCAGCAAAGGGCACCCAGCTGGCAGCCTGGGACCCAGGGAATCTCCATCTTGGGGAAGGGCACTGTGCCCCAGAAATTCCACGCGTGGCTCCCCTGGTGTGTCGCTGCCTGACCAAATGGCCCTGTCTGCGGAGGTGCAGGCCCCACCCTTGCCATCCTATGGTGGGAGCGGTGTGCAACAGGCACGGCTCTTGAGCACTCAGCAGGGCACTGGGCATCCTGGGCAGGAAGGGTGGCATAGCCCCTCTTCTTCTACCAGCCCTGGGGGTCCCAGCTCTGCACAGGTCTGTCCCCTCAGACCTCTGCTCTTGTGGGAGTCTGTGTTCAGGGTCCTCCCTCCTGTGGCCTGGTGCCAGCAGCTGCCCCTCTGGACCACTGATGTCCAGGAGGGGATGGTGAGAGGCCGGGACCCCGTGACCAAAGAGCAGTGCTGGGATATTCCAAAGGAAGAGAGAGAACAGCTTCGTCCATCACGCTGCTCAGGGCGATACCACCAGCCAGGCCCTGTACCCTCCCTTTCCCTGCCTCTGCCTTGGTTTCCTCACCTGTAGATTGGGACTCTAACAGGGACCAAGTGCTGGCGAGCTGTCTGCACTGGGACAGTGTCCAGCTGAGACAGGCCAGCCAGGCCACCAGAGACCCAGAGGAGTGACACTGTGGGACTTCCACCTGCCACTCCTCCTCTTCCAGGGACAGAGGGTGGTGTGGTGCCCTCATTACATAGCCCCAGGGTCCCTGCTGCTCCTCTGGTGCCACCCTGCTGCCTCGAACGGGGTGCCCCGGGGTGACAGAGGCTCCGGTTCCCTGGAGGGGGTGTGTAGGGAACAGGCATGGTGCCCTCCTGGCCTCTGTGGGGCTCAGATATGGCTGAGAGATGGCTAATGACCAGTTCAGACCAACGGGCGGCAGGCCTGGACTGTGGGAAAGAGGGGGCCCCGCTCCAGGGGACAGGACACTCTAGGAAGCCTGGCTCTGCCACCACGCGAGGACGGGCTGCTCAGGAGCACCGGGGCCAGAGGGAGAATGAAGCAGCTGTGCAGCACCGAGAAAAGCCGTGCCTGAAGCCCTTCCTGCCCCTGGACCCAGCCGTGCCTGAAGTCCTTCCCTCTCCCAGACCGAGGCACACCCGAGGCCCTTCCTGCCTCCGGATCTGGCCACGCCTGGGCTGACAGTTACATGAACCACTGTGGTTACTATTTTGTAACTCAACATCCTGGCAGACCTGGTTTGGCCCTTGAGGGTCCGCACCCTGCTTCTGCGGGCTTCAAAGATGGGCCAGGCCACCTTGACCGCCCCGTGCCCCGTCCTCCATGGCCCACTCACCATGACAGGAGTGGTCATGTCCTGCAGGTGGAAGACGTCCATGCTGGCCTCCGAGCCACCCACTGCTTCCGTGTCCCCCTGGCTGGACTGGGAAAGGTCAAAGTAGGTGCTGTCTGGCTCCCTGGACCGGGAAGAGGGACACGGACATCAGTACCCAGCCTGGACATCACTTGCAGATGTCCCGCGCTCCTGGTCCCTTCCTGCTGTGCCCCCTCTGCTGGTCCTCTGCCTGCCCACAGGGCAGGTAGGAGAACCAGACAGGCGTGGCCATACATGGGCTGGCCCCTGGCCCCTCCTGGCCCAGGGAAAGAGCTCAGCTCTGGCCCTCGTGTCCCCAGAAGCAACACCCAGTCCCCACCCGGACCCCAGCCAGGATGGGCCAAGGGACCTACTCACAGTGAGCTCCAAAGATGTTCAAAGGTGGACCCCTCGTCAGGGGCAGTGGAGGAGGACTGGGCCATGTTGCACACGCCACCGCTGCGAAGCAGCTCACACTGGGGAGAAGAGAGGACACATGAGCCTCGGAAACGCCACCCTCCGTCTTCCTTTGGCACCCAGGGGGCAGGGCCTGCGACTGCAAGGGGACACCCTGGTGCATGGGCCGGGTGCCCCACCCTGCTCAGCCCCCTAGTGCCCTCCTCGTCCAGCCCAGCCTCCAGCACAGGTAATGGAGGGCAAGGTGGCCAGCTAGGCTCAGGTCCAGCCCAGTGTGCTGTGGGGCAGGAGCTCACGGAGCACCCCAGAAGTGAGCAACAACAGCAGCACTTCCAGTGACTGCCTTGGGCCTGGGAGAGGAGCTGAGAGTTTCTGGGCCTGGGCCTGGGTGGTGGGGCGCCGTGAAGACACTGTGGTGTCACTACTATGAGTCATGCAACTGTGGATGAGTGGGGTCAGCCCAGGTTTTTGGCTTCCTGGTTTCCAGGGCCTGGGGACAACTCAGACCCTGTCACCCTCTTGGTAAGAGGCTGGAGCTGGCTGTGGGATCAGACTCCTCTCGCTGCTCTTCAACAAGGCAAGGCAACAAATCCTCCCCAGCAGAAGCCACCAAGACCAAGGAGGGTGACGCCAACATGGGTGTGTGGGCGGTCTCCTCTTTTATGCAGGTGCTGGGCACTGGGTGCCATGGGCCTCTGTCCCCATTGTGCCCCCACCAGGGCCCTGGGCCCAGATCCCCAGTCCCCGTGGCCCCAGGAGGCCCTGAAGGCCCTTGTCTGACAGTGCGAAGAAGGAGTGGGGAACCCAGGTTCACGCTGCCCACTGCCCCCACCCGCCCGTGGGGATCAGCTCGGCCGCGCCCTGCAGTGCCTAAGCCGGCAGGTCTGGACATGCCTGGGGCTGGCGGGGGCGGAGGGCATGGCCTGAAATCTGCCCCTTTTGTCCTTGTCCCCAGGCAGGCTGGCACTGAGGGAGGCCAGGAGCACACTCCTGGGGCCAACATGTGTGTGCCAGGCCACTGGTCCCCGGAATGGAGGCTTGCGCTGGGAGCCTGCCGGGCATGGAGGAGGGAGGCCTGGGGCGGAGGCTTCGGCTGCTGGTATGACCATGACAGCGCGGGGCAAGCAGCTGAGTGATGCCGGCCACAGCCAGCTGTTCTCTGACTCAGATAGGACAGGCTCCTGAACAGGAGAGGACACCTGGGAGGCTCAGGTCCCTGGGAATCAGCTTGGGGTGTCTGGACTGAGGTGCTGGCCCTGTCCCCACCATGCATGGACACCCATCTGGAACTCAGCAGAGGAAGTGACCTGGCTAAGGCTCTGTAGTCCCACTCACCCTGCCCCATGGGGTCTGTGTGAGGCCACGACTGACTCTTTGCAGTCTGCGAACCAGACCCAAGATGCCGCCCTTCAGAACCCGCTTCTGGGAAACATGCACACTGGCAGGGCAGGCAGATGGGGCAGGAGAGAGGTAGCCAGTGGGGTCCAGGTTCCTCTGGCTGAGGACAGGGCTCTGGAACTGGGCAGAGGTGGCAGCTGCGCCACATTGTAAGTATGCCAGACGCCCAGGAATTGTCCGCTTCAAAATGTTAATTAGGGCTGGGGATTTAGCTCAGTGGTCAGAGTGTCTGCCTCAAAAGCACAAGGCCCTGAGTTCGATCCCCAGCACCAAAACAAAAGCAAAAATGTTAATTGGATGTCAGGTAAATTTCATTGCGATATAATTTTTGTTTTGTTTTGTTTTTTTGGAGGGGGTACTGGGGATTGAACCCAGGCCCTTTGCCCTGAGCCATATTCTCAGCTCCTTTTTATGTTTTATCTTGAGGCAGTGTCTCACTAAGTCCCTAAATTGCTCAGCTGGGCTCCAACTTGTGATCTTCCTGCTTCAGCCTCCTGGAGTGCTGGGATCACAGGTGTGTACCACCACACTTGGCTTGATTTTTTTTTTAATTTAAAAATTACAAGCGGTGGGGCAGCACTACAAGTTGTTTTGGATGTTCACCCGGCCACCAGGAGAAAACAGATCCGTGTCCCCATGTCCGTCCAACTCTTCACCACTAGCTCACGCCAACACCCTGGGCCAGGGATAGGCACTGACATCCTCTCCTTTGGCTAAGGACCTCGAGCCATCCCCCACCCTCCCACACAAGCAGCCACGGCAGGGACATGGGAGTCCTGGACTGGATCAGGTCCCAAGCCCCACTCTGCATCCCAAGCCCCACCTGGAGATGGCCAGTCCTTGGAGACATGGGGTGGGGTCCTGCCCTCACCCCTGGAGCCTGCACCTCCAGGACAGACATAGCTGCGCCCACCCTGGAAGGAGGCAGGTGCTCTGGGCTGGGAAATGAAGCAACGTAGGGTCTGGGGGACATGGTGAGAAGGTGGGGAGAGGGGCTACTGCAGTCACAGCAGACTCTGCTCACCAGCCCTGCAGTTCTGCTTCCAGTGGACTTCCAACCCAAGACCACTGCGTCCCCTCCCTGTCCAAAACTTCCCAGAACCCCTCCTGGCTCAGGAGGAACCCCAGACCCCCGCTGTGGCCACATTTCTCACCTCAACCCACCTCTGGGATGTGCCCTCTCCCCGGGTCCTTGAAGGCCCCCTCAGTAAGCAGGTCCAGGCTTAGAGGTCACCACTGCTGGGGGACACCCCAGTGTCCAGCCTGGTGGCCGTGCCCTATTGTCTTCCTAGCTCCTCCAATACCCCATTACCCTGCTTCCTGTTCTGTTGGCCTGGGACCATCTGCCCAGACACACAAGTCAGAGACAGAGATGGAGACAAAGAGAGACACAGGGAGATAGAGGGAGCTAGAGAGACAGAGACAGACAGAGGGACAGAGATAGAGGGACAGAGACAGAAAGAGACAGTGTGTCACAGCCACGAGCACTGGGCGGCTCACACACCCCTATATCTGGGGCCTGGGGTCACGGCAGGGAGGTGGACGGTCCCTGCCCCCAGGGAAGCTGGTCAGGGTGACAGTTGTGCCCTGTGCCTGAGCGTGAGCCTGAGCTACGTGCCCAGAGTGGCGTCATCTGAACTCCCCTCCCATCCTCAGGTGCCTGCCCTGGCCCAGCCTCCTGGCTCCCTGGCCTCCCTCACCAACCCCCCATTCCCCAGATCCCACGCCAGCCCCTGGCTGCGCCCCAGGCCTCTGCTGCCACCACCAGTGCATCTGCCAGCGCCAACCCACTCGGGGCTGGAAAGGGGCTATCAGGGTGGGGCTCTAGGGCCAGCCCAGGACTCTGCATGGCCTCCTCTCCAGGCTGATCCTGCCAGGCCCTTCCTCTGTCCCCCTGCAGGAGGCCAGCACCCCTACTGCAGTCTACTCTGGTTCTTCCTGCAAAAGAGGGTCTGAGCTGGGTATAGTGGTTCACATCTGTCATCCCAGCACTTGGGAAGCTGAGGCAGGAGGATTGCTTCGAGTTTGAGGCCAGCCAAAGCTATGGATTAAAACCCTGTCTCAAAAATCAAATAAATAAACAAACAAACAAATAAATAAATAGAAGAGGGAAAGGGTATGGAAACCTGCCAGGATGGACTTATAAGATGTCAGGGAACAGGTGGCTGAGAAGTCCCCACCCTCCCTAGAAAACTGCAAAGCAGGCCCCATTACACTCAGGTCCCCACAGACTCTAGGGACAGAGACATCGCCCTTGCTGGCCCGTTGACCCTCGCCCCGATCAGTGCCTGGCACCCGTCCAGCTGCCCCAGAGCCACAGAACCGGCCTAGGGCCCAGGCCCACCCGCAGCCCCGCTCCCCTTGCCCTGCAACAGGGACAGGGGTGCCGCGTTTTCTGGTCAGGCTGCCAGGCGAGAGAAGAAACCAGCCAAGGACTCTGTATGCCAAATCCAGGCCTCGGCCCACTGGGCTCCCCCGCTCCAAGGTCCCCGAAGCTGCTGTACCCCAAGGATCCCCGGGAGTGAGTGAGACTCAGGGAGGGCCAAGCGGCACTGGCAGCTGGGCTCAGGGTGGCACCAGAGCAGGCGGAGCTGGGGAGGACCCCCTCAAAGTCCTGCCTGAGCGCCCGAAGCTGGCACAGCCACTTGCTGGCTGCTCTCCGGTAGCAGTGAGAGAATCTGCAGCTCTGGTTTTCCAATGTCACCATGGGGTGGAGGAGGCAGGAGGTGGTGTCTGGGCTGGCGCACAATACCCACCTGCACAGGGTGGCCTGAATGTCAGATCTGAACTCTCTGCAGGGTCCCAGAGCCCACACTACCTGTGCCACACCCCGGCCCAGGTCAGGGATGAGCAAGTAAGCACACTCAGGGTCCCTGCTGAGCTCAGGTCTGCAGATAGCCTCCCTTTGCCCCCAGGTCCCCTCTGCTCTGCGGGCCCTGCCCTGCCACCTGGTTTCCCAACCACAGTCACCCCCACCTCCTGCCCTGTCCCCACGCATCTCCTCACTGGACCTCTGTCCTGTTCCCTTCCTGCCCCCATCCCCACGCACTCGGGCTGCATGCCGCCCCTGCAGTTAGCCTTCGCTGACCACCTCCTCCCCACCCTGTCATCCAAGCTGGGCTCTTCTGCTTTTGCTGACTCTGAGCTTCAATGTCCCCATCCTGTCCCCTCGTGGCCTGACAGGAGGTGGGAACACAGACGTCACAGATGTCACCATGCAGCTCGGCCAGACTGGGGCCTCTCATCTCGATCCCAGTCCAGGGACAGACAGGCTCCAAGAACAGAGACCCTGCCTGCCTGAGACTACTCTAGAGGTGGCACTGTCCTGGGGACCACGCCTCACCCCAAGGTGGGATCCCCCACCTTTGTACCCACCCTTCCTCCACGGGACTCTGAGGCAGGGCTGTCCTGCCCTGCCTGGGCCTCCCTGGACCCTGCCTCCCAGCTCCCTTCCCGTCCAAAGACACTGGCTTCTGCCACCCTTCATTCTACCCTCTCCAAGGAACATCTTGGACGGCCCCCCGGGCCCGAGTCACCTCTGTGCCTGTCCTCAAGGGGACCCGCAGAGGCCCAGCGCCCAAACAGCCACTTGCTGGACAGCAGTCAGGTGGCGTCAGCAGAGACGAAGTCAGCAGCGGCCCTGCTGTGGAAGAGCAGTGCTCCCGGGCAGCAGCTAGGCCCAGTTCCCACAGGAAGCCGGAGCTCCGGTCACCCCAAGGCTGCTCTCACCTGGGGCCTGTCCCGCGGAGCAGGGGAGCAAGGGCTGGGCACTTCCTCTCGGGCCGGGCTATGGACCCTGCACCTGTCCCATCCCGGTCCAGGCAGCGGTCGCCCTTGGTGCCGCTCCTGCGGGGACAGGAGAAAACAGGACCTTGAGCCAGGGCAGCCAGAGACGCTCCACCACAGGCAAGAGCCCCTACGCTGCCCCTGCGGCCTCCCTGGTCCTGCGAAGCCGAGGACCGTGACGGGAGACAAATTTAGCTGCCCACCCTGGCAGGACAGGGTGCGCCGTGTGAAATGCGAACACCGCCGGGCACCCACGGGGCTGCCTCCCTCCTGGGCCAGCGCCACAGAGGGGGATGGGAGAGGGCGGAGCAGTGCCCAGCCACCCTCCTCCAGTCTAGAAAACTCTGAGGTCACCCCGAGTTCTGTTTGGATCCAAGAGCTGACTCAGTTCCTGTGTGAGGCAGGGGGACAGGCGGCCGCCCGCTGGCCACGGGGTGCTGGGGCAACTTCCAGAAGGAGACAGCGGGTGACCAGACCTCTCCAACCAAACCTGATTCTGACACCTCCTGGGACTGCAACATGCCAGACCCGGGCAGAGAGACTAGCTGCAGCCAGACGAAATAAAGAAACCCCAGAGCCCCGCTAAACTCTCAGACAGCTGGCAACCCCACGACACCCCAGACAGCAAGTGCGACCTGTGGCTGGTTTGACCAATAGGAGACAGACATAGAGAGCCTGCCGTGCTCCCAGGGCACACGGCTGGCCAGGTGGGCCCTGCACTCTGCCTGGCCGTCTCCCAGAGGTGAGCAAAGGAGGTGGCCCTGCCTGAGCGCCCCCACATCCGGCCTGACCCCGCCCTCATCTAGCCATTCCGAGACAGGGACTTGCTGCCCCTGGACCTGCGCAGGACCCCTCCTATCCCCACCCCACATGCTGGGGTCCTGCCGGGACGCGGGTATGCCCTGTGGCTCACCACCAGTGGCGAGGAGGACCAGGCTCCTCCCACTCTGCACACGGCCCCCTCTGCCACCCTCCAACTGTGTGGCCTTGGACAGTGGTGCCATCCTCTGTAAAGTGGCAGTGGCTGTGACGCCAGCCCCATGGCAGCACTGCGTGGTGCTCAGTCAGATGACAGGGATGAAGACCCATGACCCTGGGTGGAGGATGCTGATCTGCACAGACGTGATGCCAGGTGCAGGGCGCGGTGGAAGGAGAATGAGCCAGGTCCCACAGAAAGGGATGAGGGGCAAGAGACAGAACTACAGTGAGCCGGGTAAGGACAGGCAGGCCGGGCTGGTGGCCCCGAGCAACCAGCACCAAGTCTTGCCCGGCTTGGAAAGCACCTGCAGCCCTCCTGGCAGAGTCACCCATCTGGGGCCTCTGGGGAACAAGTCAGCAAAAACCCAGCGGGCCTAGCACCCTGCAAACCCCCTGGGGTGGGGGTGGGGCAGACAACCTGGCCGCTTGGGAGCAAAATAGAGAATGACACAGTCACCCCGGAGAGAAGCAGTGTCAAGCCCGGCGCCATGTCCCAGTGACACTACTAGGAGCAAGGCAGACAGGTGGGCTTGGCAGGTGGGGGTCAGAGGCACAAAGGGCCTGAGGGCATGAATGTCTTCTAATGGGGCCCGGCGGGAGGGCGGCCTGGAGATGGGACCCACAGATGAAATCCACTCGGGGCCTCCCCGCCAGGACCCCAATGATCTGCCCCAGGGCTGACACTGCCACCACCGGGGCCGGGACAAAGCCACATCAGGGGTGGTCTGGAGATGGGACCAGCCGTGTGTGACCAGTGCCACCGACTGGGGCTTTCCCAGCAGGAACCAAGCATGCTCCCGGGTGACACCACCACTCCACCTCGCAGCCCAAGGAGTCCTACCTGTCCAGCCCCTGCCATGCTTGGGCCCTGGCCAGGGTCTCCGTCATGACGCCGGGCCTCTGCTCTGCCCAGCTCATCCCACCCTCCATGCTTCTTCCTGTCCAGGCCTCTGTGATCTGATGGTTGCCCAAAGACGTCCACACCTCCCACTCTGGAAACCACACCCGGGTGCCTCACACCCAGCGTCCGTTACACTGCCGATTGCTCAGCAGCCTAGAACCCCGGGCCCACGCACCCTGCAGTAACCCAGACCAGGCAGCCACATGGTGGCGCAGCAGCACCCAGACAGAGCCCGACTCCTGTGAGCACCACCTGTCACCCGGACAGGCAGCCCCCTGCTGCGTCACACCCACGCACACCCACCCACCCAGTGCCAACCCACCTGCGCCCCCACCCAGCCCTGTACCCCCCACCCAGCCCTGAGCCCACAGCCACGGCACGGAGGAGAGCAGCAGGGCTGTCTGTCCTGAAGTCCTGCACCCCTCTGAGGTATGCTTCGCATGGGAAGTTACCCCTGCGTGTCACGTGTTCAATGCCAATAACCAGGGCCCTATCTGCTGTCACTGTGGCCACCTGGCATCTAGAGAGCTTGCATACAGTTGGCACTCGATGAAGCGGAACAAACAAGCCAGTCTGAGCCCTGCAGGTCTTGCAGGTCGGAAGGACCCAAGTGCATCCTGGCCGGAGCCCTTTGGCTTAAACCTCTCAGCTTCCACCAGGTTCTAACCATGGGCTGGTGGGCACCTTCCTGGGGGCTGGGTGCGTCCTCAGTGAGATGGCACTGATGATCCCAGAGCTCATCCCTGCGCCATCCGTGGCCAGTTAACACTCAGGTCTGGTGGGCCCTGATGTCCCTGACCTGGGTGCCCAAGCCACATGTGTCTGCAGGTCAGCAGCAGCGGGCAGATATGGGAGAGGGTGGGGTTTGCGGGCCAACCGCAGGCATCTGGGTGCCAGAGAAGGAGACTGGGGGACAAGGTAGACAGGGAGCCAGGGAGGCTGGTCAGTCCCCATGAGTCTGGGCAGCGGTGGCCCCCAGGCCAGGCAAGCGCCAGGACAGGCCAGCCTGATCAGAGCTCGGGTGGCCCCTTGGTGCCTCTCTGGCAGGAAGTGGAGTGAGTTCCCAGTGGTGCCTGGGTCAGAGAGGAGCCCTGCAGCCCACTCAGGCCAGATGGCTTTCCAAAGCACCACATGAGGCAGACTGTCCCATCAGGGCCACCACCATTCAGCAGCCCTGCTCCCAGGGCACCTCATTCCCAGGTGCACATAGGGTGCTGCACCCTGGGGCCTGCGGGGCCCCTGCCCTAGGCTGAAGGCAGGCTCAGAGCCCATCCTACCTTGGCAGGCTTGGCCCCGGGAGGGTCGGTGGGGCCGGGTGAAAGTGGCCCGGAGGCCCTCGGCTCCTGCAGGCGGGCGGTGGCAGCAGCGTCTGGTTGCCTAGGTGATGACATTGGAGTCAGGGAAGCTGGGTGGCTGTGTGGCCAGCCTGGAGCCCAGGACAGCCTAGGGGGCGGAGCGTGGCCGGGAGCCCTGGGCTGGGAACCTGCCAGGGACTCACACGTGCCAGCCTGCACCTGACCCCGACCTACCTCCTCATAGGGGACAGGCACCCACCGTGGCACCACAAGCCTGCTCAGCAGGTGGGGACAGTGGACAGTGGAAGGGGCTGTCACACCTGCCTGCCTCTGTTCCCCACTGTCAACTTCTCTAAGCACAAGAAATTCCCAACGCAAGGGCAATGCACAGGAACCCACAAGCCTGGCGCAGCATTTGCCTGTCTCTGGCTTTCCTTCTGTCCCTGGAGAATTTGAGAATGAATCCTTAGCTGGGGCTTAGCTCAGTGGTTAGAGTGCTTGCCTAGCAAGCGCAAAGCCCTGAGTTCAGTCCCTGGCACACACACACACACACACACACACACACACACACACAAAGAACTAATCCTGCATATCATTTTCCCTGCGATACGCCAGGTTGTGCTTCCAACAGGTAAGGACCTAGCTTCCTAAACCTGAGTTCAAGTTTGGGGCTGTCGCTCAGGGGTAGAGTGCTTGCCTAGCATGCAGAGGTCCTGGGTTCAAGCCCCAGTACTGGGTAAGAAAACAGCCCTTTTCCTCAAAATGAAATAGGTACCAATAAAAAATGTAAAAATATTATAAGTCAAATCATAGAATTGCTGATATTCACCTGTTTCTGTTCCATTCGTTACCATTTCCTTTTCTACCACCACTGCAGCATGGAAATTGCAGGCCAGCTTGGAGCAGCCTTGGCCACAGAGACTTTGCAGATAGCATGAGGTTAAGGTCTCTTGGGGACCAATCCAGGCGACCCAAGGTAACTGTATGGGCCTCAAAAGAGGGAGGTCAGAGGTCAGAGAGGAGGGACGGTGCCACCTGCTGGCTTGGAGGATAGAGGGGCCAGAAAAGGCCCAGACAGGGACTGTCCCCAGCACCTCCCAGGGGAATCAGCCCCGCCTAGACTTCAGCTCAGGGACAGTGACATCCTGGGCTGACCTCCAGAGCTATAGAAAGTGCGTTTATGTCATTAAAAGCCACTGAATTATGGCAGCCACGGGAATGAACATAGCACCACAAAAGGTGAGTCTGGGAGACATGGCCTGCAGTGACGTCCATGTCCTAGGGCCAGGCATGGGCAGCACTTGTCCCATGGGGTCTGCACAGAAGCCTGGGTGCAGGAGGCTGTGTAGCATAACACACCTGGGCTGGATGCAGGAAGGGGGAGGTGACTGAGACCCCTACCCAGTCCCAAGCCCCGTGTGCTGGTCAGTCCGAAGCCACCGCAGGCCACTGTGCCATGCTAGAGAGGTGACACCTACACGGCGCAGGCAATGTTCACTCACTTCTGAGGCTGAAGGCTTCCTGGGGCGGCCCCTGGGTGGCTGCACATAGAACAGGCCTCTCTGCAGTCAGAGGTGGCCCTGACTGGCAGCCACAGCCAGGTGTATGGGGGTGAGTGGGGCTTTGGGTGTAGCTGCTCATGCACAGGGTGAGCTCTGAGAGCACCCAGGGGTCCAGCATGGACGCAGCAGGTACCGGTGCCCCCAACCCTAACCACCAGGCACTAGGCACCCAGTGGAGCATTTACAATATTAATGTGAATTACCTTGCTATCACCATGAAGGAACATCTCCATTCATGGGTGAGGAAACTGAGACGTGGAGTGACAGATTTACCCGAGGCGGTGGAGTTGCTGGAGCACAGATCAAACTGAGGAGGGTGCTACCTGGGACCCCGCAGCCTGCCCCTGCAGCTCCTTGACTCCGCTTCTCCTGGGGCTCCTGGGGCTTGCAGATGCTCGAGCTGGGCTTGCAAGGAACACAATGGTTTGGCTCGCACCTCCTGGCCCTGCTCTGGCCAAGCAATTGCCCTCTGGGGTCGCCTGATGGGAAGCAGCCTTGGGGAGCAGGCTCTGGCGTGCTAGGAGACGCCATGTCTGGTGGACCATACTCAGATCCAAGCACATCCCACGCAAGTGGCCAGGACCTGTCCCCACCTGGGGAGGCCTTGGCCCAGGCTCACTGCGGGCTCGGTCAGCATCTGAAGCTTAAGATCTCTGAGCCCCAGCACGGATCTGAATTCTTGCTCGGTGGTCAGCATCTGCTTGCTGTTCACGCTGCTTTGCCTGCAGAGTAGAAACCTCAGGGCATTCATTCATTCACTCATTCATTCATTCACTGGTGGTGCCGGGGATGAACTCAGGCCTTCACAGAAGCTAGGCAAGCACTCTACGCTGACATTACTGAGAGGCAGGGCTGAGCCTTACGCATCTCATTTCTCTGTTCCCAGAAGAAGTCTTGGTAAACAGTGGTGCTCAATAATGAACAACAGATGAATGAACGAGTGAGTAAGCAAAGTCCTAAGTGAAATGCTGCCCAGCTGAGCTCCATCCTTCCTTTCCAGACTCTGGAAACCCCACATGCTCAGGAAACCCGCAGACACCCTTCTCATTTAGAGCAGACAGCCTGGGCGTGGTGGTACACACCTGTAATCCCAGCACTCAGGAGGCTGAGGCAGGAGAAATGCCATGAGCTTGAGGCCAGCCTGGGCTACACAGTGAGTTTAAGGCCAGCATGGACTACAAAGTGAGACCCTGTCTCAAACAACGACAACAAAAATAGAATAGAGCAGACAGGCCACCCGGTCCTGTATGGTGTGAGTTTCTGTGTGGGCAGCTACAGAAATACAGGGGAGCTTGATGTGAGCTGCTTTTATCAGCCCCTCGGTGATATTATACACCACGACTCAAGTTTACAATATGTAAAATATCAACTCCAAAGAGCATGGGTCCTGGGCCTGGGAATCCCAGGGGAAGAGGGTAGAGCTATCTGGCTTGCAAAGCCCTGTCCGCCTCTCCATGGGACACCAGGATGACAGGCCATCGTGGCACTCACAGGGACTTCCCTGAGACAGGCTCTGCGATGAGGGTTTACCCACAGCCTTTCCCTGGGGAGGAAGCTCTCGCCTCGTCTAACGTCTAATGGAGGCAAAGCCGAGAAAGGCACATGGGGAAGAGCAGAACCGAGCCCACCCCCGCTCATCCTGGAGTTGGCCGCACCCACCACAACTCTGTCACCTTCTGAGGTCACTGACAATTGCCAGCAAAACTCCACGCAGTGGCTGACAGGAGGGAAGGCTCAAAACCCCAAGAGTGCAGAAGGGTCCAGGTGGGACGAGTGTGTCTCACTCCCACCCTGTCCCAGAGGCGCCTCCTGTCAGCAGCTCCACCGAGGGGTGGAGGAGAAGGAAGAGGGAGGGAGGGAATGTGGCAGGGGGAGAGAGATCGGCGCTGAGAATTGAACCCAGGCCCTTTGCACTCAGCTATGTCCCCAGCCCTTTTTTATTCTTTATCTTGAGACAGGCTTTCACTGAGTTGCTCAAGCGGGGCTTGAACTCGTGATCGTCTTGCCTCAGCCTCTGGAGAGGGCTGGATTACAGGCTGCGTGCTGGGCCTGGCTCTGTAGGGACCTCCACACCTCCCACCCACGACTCTTCCTGCCCCATGCGCATCTGACATGAACGACCGCACACTGCACTGGCATGAACAGACCCTCAATGCTTCCAGGGCCGCCAACTTGAAGCGACTGGAGGGAGAGGAGGCTGCGCGCTGGGAATTGCCTCGACCTCAATCTTCTAATGGTCCATCTCGCTATTTTTATCAGAATTCATCATTTTCACATTAATCCAATTAGCATCCTGTTTACCGATGCCTCATTTTTTAATTTGCAGCTTTGCTCGGAAAGCTCGGGGACACTTTCACAACTCTGACCCTCCTCCTTCATTACTGCCAAATAATTAGTCGAGGAACCTCCCTGATCAAAAATTAAGGAGCCGGCAGCAAGCCGGAGCACGCCTGCTCCAGACGGGGAAGTGGCAGGAGGCTCCTCTAATGAGGAGGGACTGTTGACAGTCAGTGACCAGGGGAGGCCCAGGATGTGGCAGCGGGATTGCAGTGTAGCCCAGATTTTGTGTCTCCGAACCACAAGATGACGACTGGCAGAGCCCTCTGTCGCCCAGTGAGCTGACTCCACCCTGCATGTCCTTGGTGCACGGTCCCGCAGTCCAGCAAGACAGACAGCCCAGCAGGGTGGAGGTCATTCTGCTCAGGGATTGTGCCCTGGCCGGGCCGCCTTTGTAACCCAAGTGCTCACTTTCAGTCACAGATTCAACTTCCTGCTGTGGCCGACAGCACCCAGCGAGGGCCGCTGTGTTTCTGCAGAAGCGAGACTTTCTCTTCGCAGTGAGACCCCTCTCGGGCCGGCCCAGGCCTCTGCAGGTTCCGAAGCGCCTGACCACCACTGCACAGGCGAGCAGGACCCACACTGGGACCCGAGCCGCTCTCCTCGTCCCCACGATATAGTCAGCACCCTCCCCCAGGCCAGCCAAGCTGAGAAGTGCCAGGTGTGCCCAGGTGTGGCGGCCTTTGCCACTTTTGCCAGATGAGCCCCTCAACATAAACCCCGGATCTTGCCAAGCCCCAGAAGGAGACAGAGCCAGGAAGTCACCGCCAAAGTCTTGGAAACTTTTGAGATCGCAAAAACGTCTTCCTCTGCATTTTAGATGGTTTCCGTTAGGGGTCTTAATCGTGCAAGAAACTTAGGAAAGAAATTTCTGACAGGTAAATTCTACATTTAAACCCAAGATGAGAGGGTCTTTAGAGAGTTTCCTTTCTTGCTATCATTAGGCTCACCGGGAGGGCTGGAGGCCTCCTTCTAGGAATAGCCCTTGTGTCTTTGTGTCTGAGACCTGAGACCTATGTGTGTATAAAAAACATGAACAAAGACCTGAAAACGTACAGAGAGGATGGGGATGCTTCCCTGCCCACCCAAGGGGCCCAGGGACAGGCAGGCATTGCCCCTAGGAGGAATCACCTCCCGGGTTAGCAGGACTTCCCCTGAGACCCCCGCCCAGGGCTGGCAGCTCCAAGCAGCAGGTGAGCAATTAGAGCCCCCTGCGGGAGGGAGCTGCCAGCTGCCACCAAGCTGGGACGCATGGGCCTGGGGATGGATCCTTCCAAGTCACGGCAACCCCATCAGGGTGAGGAAGCCAGGCCCAATGCACGCAGGCCCCGCTACCCAGCTGGCAGAGGATGGGTCAGGGAGGAAGGAGCTAGGCCAGCTGCTCCTGGGCTCATGGCATCCTCAGTGCCACCCTCCAGGTTCCCCCTGTGGTCCATGGTGGCTCACAGTGGGGACACGGCCATGCCACCCTGACAGCCAGCACCCAGCTGGTGAGTGGACCATGACCCTGGGGTGTGGGTGGGGCTCAGGACGCATGGTGTCACCCAAAGCTATGGCACAATGGCATTTAAGAACACAGCAGAAGAGGAAGGCCTCTCTCTCCACAAGACTCCTCAGGCTTCCCCTGAAGCAGGCATAAGGCCCTTAGCACCTTGCCCGAGAGGAAAGCGTCAGCCCCGGGCTACAGAGCAGCAGCCCAACCCCAGGCCTTGTCCATCCACCCGCTAGTACCCACCCATCAGGTCCTTTACTCCATCACGCTGCTGCTCCCCAGACCAAGGGTGGTGACACCTCGGCCTCCCTGCTTCTTCCACCCCATGAACTTCTGTAAGGTCAGCTGTGCGTCCCCTGCCCCCCCGCCCCCTGCCTACTGCCCTGTCCCAATCGACCCTGTCACCTGCACTGGGGCGTGGTCACTAGTGATCCGCTGGGCTATTTCTTGTCAGTGTTTTGTTCTGTGTTTGTTTTGTTTTGTTGTGGTGCCAGGAATGGAATTCAGGGCCCTGTGTATGTTGGGCACACGCTCAGCCACTAAATTGCAAGGCAGCCCTCTTCCTCTCCCGTCTCCTGCCCGTCTCGCTGCGTTCCCAGGCCAGCCAGGTCCTGTCTCCCCACCTGCGGACGGGGAAATGAAGGCCCCAGGTAACGGACAGAAAAGCACTAATCTTCGTCGCACACACGTGGCACAGTGAAGCCCACACAGATGCTTCCCGTCACGACCACTCCCTACCCTCATGCCCAAAGTGCAGATGGGGATACAGGGGCAGATTCTTTCAGAAAAGACGGCCCTCCTCTGCGAACCCCCCAAAGGCCCGTGGGGCCAGCCGCCTCCCCGACAGGCTCCTCCCCAGCCACTCAGGTCAGCTGCCTCCATCCCTGCAGGACTCCGAGGAAGCCAACGCATCTGCACAGCCCACAGAGAGTCCCCAGCCCAGCACCCCCAGTGTCCCCTCCACAGCCCTGAGGTCTCTGCTGGGGCTCAGATGCATCACCCTGACATGTGACTACAGGAGGCGGGAGCAGGCCACCTGAAGCCTGCTCTTGAGCACACTGATTGTTTTGAGCTGGTTATTAATTTTTTGTTTGTTTTTGAGACAGGGTCTTGCTGTATAGACCAGGGTCTTGCTGTCTTGAACACAGTGATCTTCCTGCCTCAGTTCTCCTGAGTGCTGGGATTACAGGCACATGCCTGGCGTGAACCTTTCTAAATTTTGACTCCAGGAGGAAAGGAGTGTGAACTGGTTCCCAGTGGCTCCCGTGCAGGACTCTTGGTATAAAGTCCCTTCCCTTCCCTCCCGGAGCTGGCCTGGGTTTCCTACGTCTCTGTCATTTGACCAGAAGTGAGTGCTCATCAGGCCCACTAACTATGCGGATTCATAGACCAGCGTGCCTAGACGAACTTGGCCGTGAGTCCCTGCGACACAGCCGGGATGAGGTCCCCCTTCGGCCCGAGCACATGACTCTGTGACCGGGGGGAACGTGCTCTGTCTCTGCCAGCTTGGGGGAGGCAGGTCAGGGGAAAGAGACAGGCAGGAAGAAGACAAGGAAAATCATAATTTTTTTTTTTTGGTGCTGGGGATCGAACTCGGGTCCTTGTGCTTGCAAGGCAAGCACTTTAACACTGAGCTAAATCCCCAGCGGAAAATCATAATTTTTAAATCGTACTTTTAAGACCACAACTAGCTAGGCATGTTGGCGCAGGCCTTTAAGCCCAGCACTCTGGGAGACTGAGGCAGGAGGAGCACAAATTTGAGCCCAGCCCGGGCAACTTAGCAAGACATTCCAGAAAGGGCTGGGGTTGTGGTTTGGAGGGGAACCCTGAGTTCAAACACCAGTACTGGAAAAAAGAAAAGGAGGAGAAGGAGGAGGCGGAGGAGGCAGAGGAGGAGGAGGAGGAGGGCGAGAAATCTACAACTTTAAGACCCAGTGAAAATTATCCAAGCTTAGCCACATCTGTACTCCATATATTACTCCCTAGACTTGTTTATGCTTCTTGGCTTTGTTTGGTTTTTTTCTTCCAGGTCCATCACAT
The DNA here is from genome assembly GCA_004026905.1 of Hystrix cristata. Lineage (NCBI taxonomy): Eukaryota > Metazoa > Chordata > Mammalia > Rodentia > Hystricidae > Hystrix > Hystrix cristata. The sequence continues at coordinate 30,132 of PVJO010003618.1, read as the reverse complement.
CTAAAATCCCTTAAAAAAAAACTGTCAGTCCCTAAACTAATAGTTAATAAAGTAACAGGCAGAAACCCGAATAACAGACAGGGCTGAGGCAGTAGCTCTGTGGTAGAATGTTCATCTGGCATGCACAAGGCCCTGGGTTCAATCCTCAGTAACACACACACACACACACACACACACACACACACACACACAGACAGATTCTAACGTTCCAAAGAATGTTTTGGAGGGAAAACAGATCACCCGTCCTTAAAAAAAAAAAAATACACCCTACAGGGCCTGTGCCTTTCTCTTGTAAAATGAACCCTTAACATCCCACTCGCGTGTGGGCCGCCACTTCTCCAACCCAAACTTCCACCGAGTCCCAGTTCCGCAGATCTCCACCTCTGAACCCACCTGAAGGCTCCCAGCTGCAGACTAACATGCGCCTCTCTCCAGGGCCCGCTTCCTCTTTTCTTTCGCTTTCTCTGCTGCATCTCACTAATTCATCTTGAAAACTTTTTCTGTGGCGGAAGTCAGCGCCTAGCCCTCTGCCCTGCCTGGTGGGGGAGATGGCCCAGGTTCCCGCCTCCACTTCAGGGAACCCCACACACCCTGCCAGGTGACACTGATTTTGGTGACCCAGCCGGGAAGTAAGGGAGGCGGCGCAGTGTCCCCAGGGTGAGTTCAACAAGGCTTTTCATAGCTCCTCTCTCGAATAATCTCTCTCAGGATCTCCCTCCCTCTCTCTCTCTCTGTCTCTCTCTTTCGCTCTTACTCATTCTCCTTTTTCTGCAAGCCTCTGCAGCCTTGGGTTTCTCCTTTCACACCCAGGGGCCGCTCAGTTCCTAGAGATGAGCGCTCACAGCAGAAGCCCCTAGCGGAAGCAGACCAGGCAGAGGCCCCCTCTAGGTCAAGCACAGACGTGCCTCAGCAGACATCCCTCTGGTCACCACGCCCGTCCCTGGGTCGCAGGGAACTAACACTTGCTCACCCAGGAGACCCAAGAAAGAACAGGGTCTCAGGGCAAGGTTTCTCCTGTGGCTGGGCAAGGCTTCCCAGGCACCAGGTGGGAGACCCCCCAAAACCTTTTTGTGTCCTGAGCCGCAAAGACAGAACTGGCCCCAAGGGGATGCCACACACATCTCGCACACCTCAGATCCTCAGGAAAACTGCTCAGCCCTCCTTCCCTCTCCTCCCGCCCCTCTCTCACGATGCCCCTTTCTGGGTGGCCAGGAACACATCCCAGGGAGCCCAGTTTCTTTTTCTTTTTCTCAAAGCTCATTCCCTTCCTTGTCTTTTGTGCGCTCCCACTCTGGGGCTTTCACCTGTTTAATCAGGGAACTCAAATCCTTTAACTCTTTGCAGTGTTAATTAGCAGGGTGAGTGGAAGGGACCCAGCTCAGAGACAGTTCCGTGAGGCCGGTGGGGACGAGACACCCCTCACAGGAGAGGGAAGAAGGTCATGCGGGGTTACTGGGCCCACAGAGGCAAATCCAGCTGGTCCTCCTGCTACCCACTAGCGGCTCCATGCCACACCCAATGCCGCTGTTCCAGGAGAGGTCAGGCTGGACCCTGCCCCTGGGCCACCCTGGAGCACCCGAAAGGCATCTGCCTCAACCTCCCCGGCACCGCAGCTGCCCACAGTGCCCATCTGGGTGCTGCTGGGTTGCTCCTCTAATGCCACTTGCCCCCTCCACTTGCCTTATCTGACTTTGCTCCTTCTAGCTTTAGCCTCAAGTTCATCTCCCTAGCTAAAGCGGTATGTGCTTTGTAAGTGTCATTTCCAGCCAGGTGTAATTCCAGCACTTGCGAGGCTGAGGCAGGAAGATCGCTGCAAGTTTGAGGCCAGCCTGGACTACATACTGAGTTCAAGGGCAGCTTGAATTACACACAGATACTCTGTCTCAAAAAACCAAAATAGTAATAATAATAATGACAATAATAATAATAATGGGATCTCCAGACTTTTTTTAAACCCTTGATGAGATTCCCATGTATAAAGATCTTGGGGTAATTTTTTAAAAAGCCCTTCTTCTGTGGGGCTTTTCTGGTGTATGGTGAAATACGTAAACACATTTTAACATATTGTCAGGGGCTGAAGGTAGCTGAGAGTTGGGCCGGAGACACTGTTCGCTGGTTGGACAGCAACGGGATGGCTGGGATTGCCTGGTCCCAGGACAAAGGATTCCTAGTGGCCGCAGGGATGCTGGATTAGTGACAGAAAAGCGAGGGCCCCAAGGCCTGACCTCGGGGAAACCGGGCCAGTGATGTCCATCAGGAGGACGGGCATGATGTCTGGTCCCAAGCTCAGGACCCAGCAAGGATCCTGACGTTTCTTCCCTCCCATCCTCTGTCCATACTCAAAAGCACACAGGGGCGATCTTAAAGATGCATGTACATTTTAAAGGACTACGTGTAACCCACATCTATCCCAAATGTCACCTCCACATTGTGTTTCACAAAACTGAGACAATTTTAAAACAGAACTCAGAAAAAATCCTTGATTTTTCTCCATATTTCTCTAAATGTAAGTTAAAGACTAAGAAGACAAGACTTCAAACTTTGGTTTATAATAAGGAGGGAAAATGGACAGATTCTTTCAGCAATCTGCAGTCTTCGCTCTCCCCTGTCTGATTCTTAGTGATTCACTCTGGAGTTCACAGAGGGCCTGGAGTATTAGCGAAAACCCTGATGCACTTTACGGTTTACAGAAGAAGGATACTCGCCTCCCTCTGGGGAGAATCCTAACTCACTGGTCTCCTCAGAGCCACAAAGCTGAATCAAGAGAAAAAGGCTAGCTGCCAGGTGGTGGCACACTCTGCCCCAACGTGCTGCATTCTGTGTCTGTCTGCTTGTCTGCCGTTGGTCTGTGTTCGTGAGGACCGACAGACACAGACGGGCTGGCAGCTGACAAAAGCCTTGCCCTCAGGCACCTCGAGTCCCAAGAACATCCAAAAGAGCCTCAGAACCCGGAGCCCACAAGGTAGGTGGCCCTCGATTCCCAAACTTGGCTAAAGTGCTGTGGCTGCTCCTTTTTACTTTGACAGTTTTTGAAAAAAGGTTTCTTTTTTTTTGAGACAGGGTCTTGCTATGTAGTTCAGGCTGGCCTTGAACTCACTATGTAGCCCAGGATGACCTCAAATTTGCAGTGATCCTCCTGCCTCAGCCTACCAAGTCCTGGAATCATGGGTGTGCGCCACCATGCCCAGCTCTTTTATTTTTATCTTTTTTAGTTTTTTCCTGCATCATAGGCTCTGTGTTTAGGTTCTTGATTTTTAACTAAAGCAGTTATACAGATATTTTCAAGGATTAATAATGGCATTTGGGACAAGATAGGGAAAAAGGAAAAAAGAAAGAGAGAGAGAGAAGGTCCTTTAGAATGCAGCCATTGAACTGGACATAGTGGTGCACACCTGTAATTCCAGCACTCAGGAGGCTGAGGCAAGAGGGTCACCATGGGTTTGAGGCCAGCCTGAACTATATATTGAGATCCCGTCTCAAAAAACACCCATAAATAAATAAATAAATAAATAAATAAATAAATAAAACCCAGGCACTATTAGGTAAACTGAGGGCTCAGCTTTATGCAGATAAGCAACTGCTCACATGATGAGCTCAAATGCCTTTTAGTCACATGATTTAGATAAATTAGCTAATTTAATGTGTCAGTGAGGTAAGAGTGAAGATGTCTTTAGAGGTGGTAACATGTTTTGCCCTGCTGTTAGTCAATGAAGGTAATATTTATCTTTGTTTTTAAAATGTTTAAATGCAATGTCCATTATCACCTGTGTACACTAACGCAGAGTTTTTCTTTGGTTAAAAAAGTGTATGGGCTGCGGATTTAGCTCAGTGGTTAGAGAGCGTGCCTCACAAGCACAGGCCCTGAGTTCGATCCCCAGCACCAAAAGAAAAGTGTACTTTAGAATGCTAAGTATGCTTGAGTTTTCCTGAGTAACCTAAAGTGATTGTTAAAATGAGTAAATAAGTAACTGTAGCCGGGATTAACGCTTACAAATGTTCTCAGAAAATCTGAGTCATCCCTGGCTGAATGCAAATTCAAGTATTCTTGGTTTCTTAAAGTTCACAAAGTGATCATGTATTTTGGTTTATTAAATGTTTTCATAAATTTGTTGATGCACAATACTGCTTTCTTCGTAAAACTGATGGGAGTTTAAATTCTAATGTAGAATACTCTTAAAAAAGGGGATTTAGCTCAGTGGTCGAGCGCTTGCCTAGCAAGCACCAGGCCCTGGGCTCGATCCCCAGCACCCTCCCCCACAAAAAAGGTGAAAAAGCTCCCTGGGGAACTGCTGGGCAAAACTTGCTCCTTGGGGGGAAAGCAGCTCTTCGGCCAGTTACCTCAATTTCTCCACAGTGGGTGTCTCTTCAGATTTTCCTCTAGGATCTTTTTGTGCCCCCACCTCAGCAAATGTTTCTTTAAAAGAGGATTATTGAATGTAATTAAATTGGGTATAATTAGAGCTGGGTGTGGTGGTGCATGCCAGTAATCCCAGCACTCAGGAGGCCGAGGCAGGAGTATCACTGTGAGTGTGAGGCCTGAACTACACAGGAAGACCCTGACTCAAAACAACAACAAAGTTGGGTATAATTAAGAAATTAAAGGGTTTTCTATGCCTAAAGCAATGAAGTTTTCTTAAGATATCAGAACCCTCTTGGTTAAACTTACAAAAACTAGACTAGCACTGTTATTTTTTTAAATTACTTAAGAAACTGGGTTTTAAGAGTTAAGACTAGGGGGCTGGGGATTTAGCTCAGTGGTTATCATGCTTGTCTCGCAAGCACAAAGCCCTGAGTTCAATCCCCAGCCAGCGCCAAAAAAAAAAAAAAAAAAAGAGTTAAGATTTAGTGTTGGCGTGTTGTAAAATGTTTTCAATAATGAATTTATAACTGGTTAAATGAACAACTATTATCTTAGGTTATAGCACAGTCTGTGTATAAGTGGGACTGGAGATGGGCATACACCTGGGGGTGAAATATGCTTCCAGTCTTAACCTTGTCTAATGTTAGGAAGTTTAGGGTTAAGATTATGTAAGTTTATTGCATGCAAAGTAACCAGTAAGCACTCTCGGCATAGGATACACATCGTACCTAGGCCTTAAACTTATCAAGTGACCAAAACGTTTGGCATTGCTGCTTTTTGTATTTGTTACAGTTCAGTACTGCCGTTTAAGCCTTGACCCACATCCGCTGGCTTTGACCAAACAAGCCTTTTGCGTTGTACAGACGAGACACACTCACATACTGGGAAAGAAGTGTGTTTGTGGCGGTTAACACCGTTTCCCGAGTTTGTGGTCTGTTCGTGCTCTGCAGCTCCGGTCGGCACCACCACACTGGGAAGCCCAGCCAGGGAGTCCAACTTCACCGGAAGAGTAAAAGCTACTATGTAAAGGCTTCTTTGTAGCCCTGATGCTAATTATTACTGACTGCTTTGTGTGTTAGATACATTTATGTTCCTTCCCCAAGTGTACAAGCTTCCAAGATGCAGAGCTCAGAACACCTTACCATGCTGGTGTCCTCGAACAAAACTGGACTTTTTCAGGCTCAGGTCTGTGTTCTTAACTGTATTATGATATCGTATAGACCTAAAGCGCTCTGTATTCCAGGGGCCACTACATAAAGCCTGAGTATTAGCTTCCTATAAATTGCCCTGGGTGGGTTTGAATTTAACAGTTCTCCTGCCTCAGCCTCCTAGAGTGGTGGGATTGCTGATGTGCACCACGATGCCTGGCGACACTTCAATTTTTAAAAATAACGATTGTAGATGAGAACTTATTTAGATGATTTAGTATTTTTTTTTTTTTTTTTTTGGTGCTGGGGATCGAACTCGGGTCCTTGTGCTTACAAGGCAAGCACTCTAACCGCTGAGCTAAATCCCCAGCCCCAATGATTTAGTATTTTATAACTGGATAAAGATAGCTTATGCTACACTAAAATGGGAATTTCAATGTACTTTTAGAACAATAATAGAACTTAATGGTAATGTTATCATAATTTACCCAAAAAGTTATGATTGCTCTTGTTATTTTTATTTGCATTTTCCTTGTACAATTTTATAACTGTTACCTGTTAAAAAGAAAAAAAAAACTGTTACCTTTTAACATTCCACCAGATTATGACTTCTAAAAAGGTAACCAAAACAATGTGTTAGGGTAGTGGGGTTGAATGCATTCTCTGACTGCACCAGCTAAGGGGAGTTTGTCTAAACAAGAGATCCCCACACCAGGCATGGTGGCACACACCTGATCCCAGCACTTGGGAGGCTGAGGCAGGAGGATCGCTGCAAGTTCGAGGCCAGCCTGGGCTACATAGTGAGACCTTGTCTCAAACAAACAAACAAACAAACAAACAAACAAGAAAGCCCATCCCATTAGGGACGCTGCCCCTGAACCTTCATTGCCTGGTCAGGGCTGGCAAAGTGCCATCCCCACAGCACCTAGTCACTGTCCATCCAGAGCCACAGGTCCAAGACGGATGTCACATTCCCTGGGAGCCGCAGGACACACGCTGCCCCTGCCTGAGGTCTGCCGCAGGCTGTCTTGGGGCACACTCTGGATCTTGTGGCCTAAGGCTTTGGCACCCTCTGTGCCGGTCCCCAACTCTTTTTTTGTTCCTGGGGCTTGAACCCAAGACCTGGAGCTTGTTAGGCAAGTGCCCGGCCACTGAGCTACATTCTCAGCCCTGTTTACTTTATTGTGAGACAGGGCCTTGCTAAGCTGCCCGGACTGGTCACTAATTTGCAACCCTCTTGCCTCAGCCTCACAAGTAGCTAGAATCTCAGACAGGCACCATCTACACAGCTGAAGTCTGGTTGGTTTTGGTGGCGAGTCCCTTGATAGGCACACGGCGGAGGGTGAGGGAGCGGGAGGGAGCACAGCACTGCCAGGAATGTGTGCTCTTTGGCTGCAACCTGATAATAAGATATTTGAAAGGATTTTTTTAGCCCTCCAGGCTCAGAAGTGGGCCAAACCGGAGGCTGAGAGTCAGAGCCCAGCAGGAGCCCGGGCTCACGGCCTCCCCCCGAAACTAAAATGGAAGTGTGGACGCCGAGACACAGCTCCGAACCAGAGCGCGGCTCTTCTGGTTTCCATCCTTTTTTCTTTTTTTTAATTAAAAAAACCCCAGAGTTTCATAACAAAATAATAAGAGAGTAGCAATAGTAAAGTCACTGTGTATCTTCATCTTAAAAGTAGTTACTCAGAGCACAAGACATAGAAACTCTCTCTAACAAAGAAGAAACTGATAACAGCACAAGTTTCTTTTCAATGAACTGAGAGAAACTAGTAGTATAAATGAACCAAATTAGCATTTGTATTAGAATATTTTTGAAATAATGCAATAGGTAATTTGGGGAATTATTTGAATTTCTTCTTTCTTCCTGTTTATCTTCTATTTTATCTATCTTCTATTTATTTATCTTTTATATATATACATACATATATAGAGTTTCTCATATAAGAGAAACTATGTGATATTTAAGCCAGTGTGTCTAACTTATTTCACTTAACATTACAGTCTCAGATTGCATACACTTACCTACAAATGTCTCAAGTTTATCCTTCTTCGTGGCAGCGTAGTACTGTGTTCTGTATAAATACTGTATTTTCCTTATTTGTTCGTCTGTTGATGAACATGCTGTTTCCAAGATCTAGCTATTATGATTTGTGCTGCTATAGAGATAAGTGTGCATGCATCCCTGTAATTCTGGTTGGAGATTTATGCTTGATAGGAAGGAGCAATCGGAAGGCCAGCAGGGTGGGCGTGGGAGACACCCACTAACTGGTTACCAGTTCTTTAAGGAACTAAAAGTGACAACCCTTGACATATAATCCAGTCTTCACAAAAAATAGCCCACGGCTTCTATGAGCCCAAGCATCCAACGTTAAGGCTTCCTCTTGTCAATCTGTGTTGAATCAGTTAATCTGAGACCAGCCATGGAGCCTGCCAGGGTAGCAAGAAGCACTCTCCTCCCACAGAGTTTGCTCTATCAGCACTGATTCCTCTCCAAGGCCTGGAGGGTCCCAGCTCTGCCCTGGGCAGGATGGGGCTGTCTCATTTTCCTGGGGTGGCTTCCCACGAAGCTGTGTCTCCCCATGTCTGGGGGTGCAGGCCCAAGCAAACCCAGGGAGAGGGGATGGAGGCTTGGGGCACGGCCTGTCTTCAGGAGGAGGGGCAGGCTGCTGAGGACCTAGGAAGAGGCAGGACACCAGGCAGGGCCACCCTCCAGCTCACTGCCCCCACCCTCCGCCCTTGTTCCTCCCCCAGAAAGAGGCATGTGGAGGGGCCCAGGCTCCTCCACTGGCTCCACGGGGCGCTGCAACCCCACATCGGAAGAGAGTTGCAAATGCAAGGAGCTAAGGACAGATGGTCACAGGCCTCTACAGTCCCTTGATGAGTGGGCACCCACAGCCTCCCCTGAGGTATGTGCACCCAGGATGCCATCACGCTTGGAATCTGGGTTCTTACAGATGTGCTAACAATCCCCTGGATTACCCAGCTGGGCCCCAAATCTGAGACGTGAGCACCCTTGAAAGAGACAGAAGAGAGCCAGGCTTGGTGGTAGAGAACTATAATTTCAACTACTTGGGAGGCTGAGGCAGGAGGATCACAGGTTGAGCCCAACCTAGGTAATTTAGCAAGATTCTCTTTCAAAATTAAAAAACAAAAAAAGCTGGATGTGATGGTGCACACCTATAATCTCAGCATTCAGGAGCCTGAGGCCAGCCTGGAATATACAGTGAGAGCCTGCCTCAAAAAAACCAAACAACAAAAACCTTGAAATATAAAGGGGCTGGGAGGGAGCTCAGTGGCACAGTGCCCCTTAGTTCCATCCCCAGTATTGCAAAAGAAGAAAGAAAAAAGAAAGAAAGAAAGAAAGAAAGAAAGAAAGAGAGAAAGAAAGAAAGAAAGAAAGAAAGAAAGAAAGAAAGAAAGAAAGAAAGAAAGAAAGAAATTTGTGATATAATCATGATTTTCAAAATTTTCGATCAATGCATTAAATGATTAGGCCTGGCATCAGATGACATAACTCACAATTTCAACTTGGTGACAAGTACAAACAAGATTTGCTTTCTGCAGCAGCCATCACACACAATGGACACGTGGGCGATTCTGATTGTGGAGAGAATCACAGACACAGTCCTGTGTGTCATTACGCTAACTATTGGAGAAGATGATGGAATTTACTTTGCCATTAATGCAAGTGGAGATGCCGTTTTCCTCCTCAGCCGCCCCTCAATCTCAGGCCGCAGTCCCGTAGAACCCCACCAGCATGACTATGCCTGCTTCTAGGGTGGGGTGACCATGTCTGGTGTTTGCCAGGGTCCCGGGCCACTTCTGGGTGTGGGGTCAGAGCGGGGTCTCCTCTCCCGCACTTTGTAGCCCTGTAGATGTAGCCTCATGCAAGTTCAACAACCCACAAAAACCTCAGTCATCTCCTCTGTGGACGGGAATAGCCACGGTGCCTGCCTGAGGGGCTGCTGGAGGGTTCGAGAACAAACTAGTCTATTCTGTCCCAAAGTCCCAGGCCACAGCCGCCACAGCTAGCCACTCTAGTGATCACAATGCCCCGTGGACAACCATTCGGCGGCATGTTCTTTCCTCTTTGGGCCTCAGGTGCAGGGAGCGTATCCAGAAAAGAAAGCACTTTGAAGACAAAGGTCTCATCTGAAAAAAACTACTGGCCCGGGGACCAGCAGCGGTGAACAGAAAGCTGTGGGCACTTTCCTTCCTCACTTGGGCACAACTGTCGGTAACTTGGGGAAAAAACTGGTCAACAAACTGTGAGGAACTCGTCAGTTACAGGCTTTCACCAGTCAGGAGAGACGGCTGGAGTGAGCGGGGTCGGGACTTACTGTCTCAGAGTCACTCAGCTCTTTCGCTTTTGCTGTTGAGGGATCTTGACACAAAACTTACTTTAAAATATTGATTTAGCTCTCACCAGATCAGAAACCCAATGCCTGCCACGAAGAGGTGGCTGGTTAAAAGCAGCACACATGAGAAAGACGTTTTGAAGAATTTTTTGGATTTTTTGCCAACCTAAGGCTCGCCACATATAGAATGTCAACTGTGTATGGTTCAAGATGCTAAGTCACCCTTGGATTCTGGGAGAACTGTCCCTAAGATCTGTGTCCTGTATGTCCTGACAACCCCAATTTCACTTTGTGTGTGTGTGTGGGGGGGCATTTGAGACAGGATCTCACTATGTAGTTCAGGCTGGTTTTGTACTCACTATGTAGCCCAGGCTGGCCTCAGACTCACCGCCATCCTCCTGCCTCAGCCTCCCAAGAGCTGGGATTACAGGCAGGCACCACCGTGACTTTTGGCTGGGTGGTGGGAATTGAGGGTGGGCACATCCTGGCACACAGGCAGGGCCTCTCCTGAGTCCCGGGGGCTTTGTCTCTCTTCTCTCTGTCCTCAGTCTCCCCTTTGCGCTTCTATTTCAGCCGTGCCCCTTTAGTGTGGGCGATGCTATAATCCACTCCTGGGCCCGGGTGGGGCCTGCTCTATAAATAAACGAAGACGGAGGCATCCTTGCCACAGTGCATACCCTGACAGATGCCATCAGCCTCCACCCAGGTCACGGGCAGATTCCTGCCTTCGCTGGGAGGGGCAGGGATAGGAAACCGCTCTGCCCTGGGGCACCCGACCCTCCTGGCCTCGAAGCCCCACCCGGCACCAAGAGCCAGCACAGTCAAGGCCACTCGGAGAGTGCCAGGTCTCCTCCGGACGCCCTCACTGTCCTCCCGACTCCCCAAGATCAGCACTATCAGGACCCTACTTTACAGATGGGTCAATTGAGGCTCACAGGGCTTAAGGAACTTGCCTGAGGTCTATAGGAAAGAAGAGGGACTTGACGCCAGGCATAGTGGCATACACCTAGAATCTCAGCTACTCAGGAGGCTGAGGCAGGAGAATCGAAAGTTTGAGTTAAACTTGGATAATTTAGCAGCATCCTCAAAAATTAAAAAAAATCTCAAAATTAAAAAAATAAAAATAGGTCTGGGGATTTAGCTCAGTTGTTAGAGTGCTTGCCTTGCAAGCACAAGAGCCTGAGTTCAATCCCCAACACCAAAAAATAAAATAAAATAAAATAAAAATAAAAATGGCTGGGGATGTAGCTCAGTGGTAGAGCACCCCTAAGTTTGATCCTCTGGACCACAATAAATAATAACTAGAAAGAAGAGGGCCTTGAACCCCAGCCAGCTGAATTCTACACCCATTAGAGTAAGGGGCACCCCACAGCCACCCGCAGGTCACCTCCTCACTCAGCAATCAGCAGCTTCAAAGCTTCTGGAGCCTGACTTACTTCAAAATTACACACATGATCCGTACCTTTCCACAGTGCGATATCTGACACAATTTCCTTTTGTTCTCCACGCAACATGTTTTTACCTTTTATCGAACAAAGAGTGGGTGGTTTTCAGTACACACCAATTTTTAGTACCTATCAAGGGGTCAAGCATTTACTTTCCGTTGACTCAGTTTCCCCCAAAGCTAGTTATCAAGGCCAAACAAACACCAGTGATGGCAACAAAAATCAAAATAAGACAAAACCCGCCGAAACAAAAGAATATTGTGTTAATGAGATGCGAGTCCCAGGTGTCTGCTTGGTGAATGCACAGACCACAGCACACGAGGAACCAAGCGACCTCAGTCCAAGCCCGCAGCACCGTTTTCCTGGCCCCTTGGTGCCTGGAGGTGTCTACCTGTCATCCTCTATGCAGCCGCATGCAGGCCTGCAGTGTGCGCGGCAAGAGGCCAGGTGAATGAGGAGCAGGTAATAAGCCCGGAAGGAAGAGGCTGCTGGAGGAGGGGGCCACAAGAGAGGGGACAGGAGTGTGCCCCGGCCGGGCGTTGCCGCCACTCGGGCCCTCTACCCAGGACAGACTCAAGAGGCAGCCAGCACCGGGCCATCTCAGCGCACCGGGAACGCGCTCCTTGGGCTCCGCTTAGCCGTCCGGGCTGTGCGGGACTCGATCTCCCGGCTCGAGTGGCCCCAGCCTCGCGCGGATCGCGAGCCACCGCCCGCGGATTGGTGCGCTCCTCGCCGGGGCCGGGGCGCGAGCGCCGGCGGGGAGGAGCTTGTGGGCTCCCCGCGCGTCTCCCAACGTCCCCGCACCCGACCGAGCCCCAGCCTTCCCGGGTCGCACTCGGAGCCGCCTCGGCCAGGTGTGTGGCAGGGAGGGGCGCGCAGAAGACCCGCGGGACCCGCGCCTCCTCGCCGGCCCCTCTCCCGCCCCGCCCGGCGCCGGTGCCCGCGCCCAGGCCGATCCGGCTCCGGGGGACCGCGGGACCCACGCCCCGCTCCTCCGGAGTGCCCTCTACCCGCTTCCCGCGCCCAGCCGCGAGCCCGAGCGCCGGCCCGAGCGCCGGGCCCCTCGCTCCTACCTGGCGCGGACGCGGCCGGACGTGGGCGTCGCGGCCCGGGTGGGCGCAGGGCGGGCGCGGCGGGCGCGCGGGTTATAAGCGCGCTTTAGCGCCGTTCGCGGGCCGGCGGCGGGAAGGCACCGCGGGCGCCCGCGTGGAGGGGGAGGCGGCCGGGCCCGGGGTCCTCCCCGCGCTCCGCCTCCCCAGCTGCCGCGGCCGAGCCGGGGTCCCGGGGCTTGCTCGGCCCCTCCTTCTTCCCGCCGCCGTTTGGCGCGCGTCGCCCTAGCCGAGCCCCGCGGGGTCGCCGGCTGGGCGGGACCGGGTCGGCCGCCGAGACGGCGACGTCTCCGGGTGCGGAGGGTGCGAGGCCCGGGGCCCCGTGGATGGCGACCGGTGGGCAGTCCTTGCCCCGTCCCGGGTCTCCCTACCCCACAGCGGGCCCTGGGAGTGCAGGGTCGGGAAAGAGCGGGGCGAGGGGCAGGGACGCCAGACGGTTCGCACTGGCTGTGACAGGCCAGGGTTCGGGGACGGCCGGGATGGGGGCCATTTTCCCTGGGCGGCACCCGGGGTCTCCGCAGAGCAGCGCTCGCACCCACGCGCTTGCTGGTCGAGGCCACGGGGTACCAAGGAGCGGGCGGCACGAGGGTCCCGCGGAAATTCTGGGACCGGACGACCCTCCAGACCCGAGCTATGCCGCGCCCCGGACCCCAGGAGGCGACTCTGGATGCGAACACTCGGGGCGTGTGCGCACCCTGGTCCTCCGGGCCCGGCGCTGTCCGCTTGTTGGAAGGCGCGCGGCGTCCTCGGAGACGCGGGCCCCGGGAACTCGGAAATGCGCTCCGCGCCCTGGGCAGCTTGGCTCAGGCCAGGCTTCCGCTGGGGCAGGAGGCACCTGAGTCCACCTTGGTCCGCGCCGCGCTCGGACCTCGTCCTGGTTTCGAGGCCTCGGCTGGGCGGCGCGGGGGGTGGGGGCTGCGGACTCCACTCGATGCCCTGTGCCCACGGCGACCCCCTCCTCGGGAGGTTGCCGCGCTGTGCTGACCGGGTTCTGACCCAGAGCGCGGTTGACACACCTGTGGATGGCGCGCGGTGAGAGCGCAAGGACCATGCAGGGGACCGGATCTGGGTGGGGACAAGAAAGGCCAGCGCCACTAGAGCAAGGCGCGCACATACGCCTCCACCTTCCGTCCCCGCAGGGCTGAGCCGGGGCAGCGGCCGGGGCTAGGCTCGGGAAGGGAGTGGGGTCGGACAGGGGTGGCGCGGGCGCCGTGGTCTACGCGATGGGTGCCTGGCAGAAGCCTGACAGGACCTGCGGGAACCACCGAGGGCTGCGGGCCGAGAGGCGAGGGGCCCTATGCAGGGACCAGGACGAGGTCCGCTCCATTCATTCAGACGCAGATGCGCTCAGGGAACGACCAGGTGCGAGCCTCACTCGAGGCTGCGCGGTTCCTGGATCTGGGACCCCCGGGTAGAGGTGGAGGCTAGGTGGCAGGTGGCGCTGGGTGTAGCAAAAAAGAAATAAACACCAGACAAAACATATTTATATATTAAAATACAATGTGACCCATATAATAGATGCTATATTGTATACTGAACACCTGTGTGAACACACATGTGCATGCACCCTTAGGCACAACTATGTGCCCGTAGATGTATGTGTGTGTGATCCGAATTTAAGAGAAACGAGTAATTTTTTAATCTAAATACGTCCCGTGCAATATTTGGGAACATTTTTACTTATACTAAAAATGATTTGTTGGAGTCGGCCGTGGTGGCGCACGCCTGTAATCCCAGCACCAGGAGGCTGAGACAAGAGAAAGCCACGAATTTGAGGGCAGCCCATAGTGAGTTCAAGGCCAGCCCGAACCACATACTGAGACCCTGTTTCAATACACATTCGTTGTTTATCTGAAGTTTGAATTTAGCTGTACACCCAGCCGGCGGGTCTCCCTGCTGCCCTGCAGCGCTGACTCCGACTCTGGCTGGAGCCCGCCTTGCTGGCGCGAGGTGCGGACTCCCTGCAGTGCCGCTCGGCCGCCCGCGGCGCCCATTGGCTGAGGCTCACTTCCGGTGCATCACTTCCGGCCACGGGCAGACGGTAGCGAACTGCAGCCGGGTGCCCGCGAGCTTTCGGCTGTGTTCTGGGCCCGCGGCCGGCGCGGCCATGAACTTCTCAGAGGTGTTCAAGCTCTCCAACCTGCTCTGCAGGTTCTCCCCGGACGGCAAATACCTGGTGAGCGACTGCGCGTGACCTGCGCCCGCGGCTGAACCTGCGGAACGAGCGCGCCGCAGTGGCGGGGACCGGGCGGACCCTTGAGGAGGGGCACCGGCGGCGGGCAGCTGCGGGGTGGGCGGGGGCGGGGCGGGCAGGACGTCCCATCCCGGCAGGTGCTCAGCGTGTCCCGCGGCGGGAGCCTCTGGGAGCTGGCCGGGGCAGGGTGGCCGGGCAGAGGTGGCCGGACCGGGGAGGTGGTGTCCAGCCCCCTGCAGCACTCTCCTTCTGTCGAAGGCGGACGAGGCTGTGCCGGCTGTCAGGTGTTTGAGACACCAGAGCTGTCAGCTCGTTATTTTGTCACAGAAAGCAAATAGTCATTCTGTTGCAGTGGTGCGGTGCGGCTACTTTGTTGTCTTCTCTGTCTTTTTCCTTCCACTTCTCCACGTGCGAATGAATGATTTCAATAACTAGTATTCAGTCCCGAGGCAAAGAAAGTGTTGTCTTTGGCCCTGGGATTGGAGCTGTTCCTTCTGTGGGAGACGGAATGGTGCTTAAATGAGACTCCCAAGTCTGAAGTCTGGAAACGTACCCGTAGGGTCAGTGCAAGTCCTAGAGGCAGGGGTGCAGGTCATCGACAAGGAAAGCCAGGTCTTAAAAAAGTGTGATTCGTTTATTTATACCCCTCCCCGGAATTAAACCCAGGGTCTCTGTGCTAGTGAAACATTCTACTGAGCTACATCCCCAGCCCCCCTTTTTTTTTTTTGAGACAGAGTCTTGCTGAGTTCCCCCCGGGGGACTCAAATTTAGCACCCTCCTACCTCAACCTCCTGAATAGCTGGGATTACAGATGTGTGACGCCATGCCCAACCCTCCACCCTCTGTTAACTGGCTGATACTTAGTGGCTGTTTCTTTTCTTTTGTTTTTTGTTTGTTTGTTTGTTTTTGTTTTTTGCAGTTTGAGACTTTATGAACATTCTTGTTATCTTTGTCTAGACCAGTGAGTGATGCTGAACCTTTTAGACCTTTCTGTGATAACGAGAAGCCTACTACAGCACACATGCCATAAGTTTGCCATCACAGGTCTATACCTTTGAGAACATAACTCCAGTTATATGTGTGCCTTTTTATGAAGTTTTAGTCTAAATCACACACAATAGCATTCAGCTGTAAAACAGAAAATTTCACTAACTTCAGGTGTACTCCAAAATTCTTGGTATTCTTTTCCAACTTCCCCCTCCATAAATTAGAAGTTTTTGCTTTCTTTTGTTTTGTTTTGTTTTTACCATGTATGAAAGTTTCAGGGAATGATAAAGAAGATTAGGGATTAGGGGATGTACCTCAGTGGTAGAGTGCATACCTAGTGTGCGCAAGGCCCTAGGTTCAACCCAAAGTATTGGAAGAGAGAGAGCGGTTACAATTATTTACCTTATTTGAATGCTTTTTGGTTTGTCTCATCAAAATATTGTGAAACCACTGGGCATGATGGTGCACGCCTGTAATCCCACTACTTGGGAGGTTGAGACAGGAAGATCACCACAAGTTCAAGGCCAGCCTGGGCTTCATAGTAAGTTCAAGGCCAGCCTGAAACTTCATAGTGAGACCCTGTCTCAAAAAAAAAAAAATTGTGAAACACTTGACAATAATTCATTACTGGACTCATGTTCTGGAAAGCCCTGTCCAGGGGTTGGGGATTTAGCTCAGTGGTAGAGCGCTTGCCTAGCAAGTACAAGGCTCTGAGTTCAATCCCACCAAAAAACAAAACAAACAAACAAAAAAAGTGAAAAGCCCTGTCCTAAATACTGAATAAAGCAGGTCCCTGTTTCTAGTTTCAATGTCTTGTAGTAGATTTTATATCGTTCTTCCAAGTGTTGCTGAAAATATTCCATTTTGTAAGGAAATCATTGGACTGATTACAGTTTTCAAAGCTATAATGTAAAAAACTAATACTGTGATACAAACTGGTTTCTGTCTTCAGTCGCCATCTTTTTTCCATGGAAAACAGATGTGACTTTTTTTTATGGAAATTAATTGACTAATATTCTAGTTTGGCCTTGGCAAGTAGAAAAATGAAGTAATCAGCATTTAAAAGTGAGTTCTTGATATTTTGACTGTAGTGTAATATATAACCAGCAGGTGGATACTCGGGTACAGCAAGTGTTTATTTCCTTAGATAGGAACACCAAGAAACTGTATCTCTAAGAAAATATATTCAAAACTTAACCATTTTCTTATTTGGTTATAGGAGTAAGTTAATGCAGATGGATGAGCATTTATGAAACGTGTTTACAGTTACAGAATGTGAAGAGTGCCTGTTGACCTTCTGTTGATTTATCCTGTGAAAGGGTAGTGCTGCTTCTGTAGTCCTTCTCGCCAGATCCACAGGCGCTTGATTTGTTTGTTTGTTTGAGGCAGGATCTCACTATGTAGTCCAGACTGGCCTTGAACTCACTATGGAGCCCAGGCTGGTCTCAAACTCCCTGTGACCCTCCTGCCTCAGCCTCCCGAGTGCTGGAATTATGGGTGTGCACCATCATGCCCAGTTTTAAATTTAGTTTGTAATACACAGTTTAAAAAGGAATAGAAATACTTTAAATAAAGTTTTTAAAGTACTCATGTTTTATACTAGAATATAGCATTTCAATTTTATAAAAATCATTTCCTACCGATTTATGGAGTAGAGTGTGATAATTCAATACATGGGACAGTGTGATGATGAAATCAAGGTAGTAGGTAAATTGTAAACCTGGTTTGTTTCTTTAATTTTATCTTGTATTAGAACATCTTAGTTTGTTTGTTTTTTTTTTTTTTTTTTTGGTGGTGCTGGGGATCGAACTCAGGCCCTTGTGCTTGCAAGGCAAGCACTCTAATCACTGAGCTAAATCCCCAGCCCCAGAACATCTTAGTTTGCAAATAAGCTGTATAATGGGCGACTAGCATAAAGCTGTGTGGATATAAACTGTGCTGGATAGGAGAGAAGGAGACAGTCCCTGTCAGGGCCCTGTGGCACTGGGGAAGTTGCCTTCCTGCAGATGGAAAGTGTCAGGGTCTCTTTCCCACGATTCTGCAGGCTTCCTGTGTCCAGTACCGGGTTGTCGTCCGGGATGTGGGCACTCTGCAGATTCTCCAGCTGTACACATGCCTGGACCAGGTCCAGCACCTAGAGTGGTCAGCGGACTCCCTCTTCATCCTGTGCGCCATGTACAAGCGGGGGCTGGTGCAGGTGAGCATGCTTTGTGGGGCCAGGGAGAGGATGCTGGGGTGGGGGGTGTCACCTGGAAGGAAGGGTTTCGTTCTGTACCTTTCCAGTGTGGAACAAGGAAGTATAGCTCAAAGTCTGTTTTCTTTTAAAATTGTAATGGTCTCTACTGTTTTATATAAGTACTTTTTAAATGAGGAAATTCAAAAATAGTCGTTAAGCAAATCAAACTCAGAAATAAGCTGTCTACCAGCAGAGCCTAGCAGCTCACACAGTGTGTTTTAGGGAGTCCTAGAAGCCCAACTAAATGAGAGCAACAGCAGCATTAATGACTTGATTTCATGCTGGGACAAGCTCCCACGCTTCCAGTGAGAGATTCTGGGCTGGCTGTCCCGACCCAGCGCGGTCGGGGGTACTGTTGGTTTTTAGCCTCACCGTGCTCCTCAGGGAGGGTGCGCTGGGGTGGCTGTGTGCAGTGGCGCACTCTCTCTATCGTGACTCGAGGTCTGGTCCCTGGAGCAGCCAGAGTGGCACTGCAAAATCGACGAGGGCTCGGCAGGGCTGGTGGCCTCGTGTTGGAGCCCGGACGGGCGCCACGTTCTGAACACAACTGAATTCCACGTAAGTGCAAGCCCTTCAGGACCTTGGCTCCAGGGAGTGGGAAAGCCAGGGTCGGGGTCCTGCCTACCCAGAGTTAGAGCTCGGGAAGCCCGAGTCACTGTGGCCATGCCTGGGGGCGCACGGCTATAATCCCAGCACTCTGGGAGGCTGAGGCAGGAGCACTGCGAGTTTGAGCCCAGTGCAGGAAACTTAGCAATGTAGTGAGATCTTGTCTCAAAATAGGAAAATAAAAAGTGCAGGAATGTTACTACTCGTCATGAAGGCCCAAGCTCAGTCACCAGGACAGCAACAGAAAAGGGGTTTGTCTAGACGTTCATCTTCCCCAGCCGCGACAGTGCTGAGCGCCTTTGTGATCACAAAGTGACGTCTGGTTTTCCAGTCTGCTTCTTGTTGGTCCATTTCAATGTCACAGTAACACTAATGAAAGTATTGAGGTTTTGTTGGATACTTAAATATGCCTTTCTGCTGCCCCTAGAGTCCGTCAGGTTTTTACTTTTTTTTTTGAGACAGGCTCTCACTATGCAGTTCAGGTTGGCCTCCAACTCATTATGTAGCTTAGGCTAGCCTGAAATTTGAGGCAGTCTTCCTGCCTCAGCCTCCCAAGTGATGGGATTACAGGTGTATGCCACCGTGCCTGGTATATATGTTTTTGAGGCCATGTTATTAGCTGCATACAGATTTAGAATTGTTTCTAAAACATTTCCATAGTGAAACTATTTCCTCTATTTTCATTGTAATTGGACCTTTTATTACAGTATTTCCTTTTTTATTCTCTTTTTATTTTAAAGCCTGTTTTATGGGATTTAATAAAGTAGCCCTGTCCTTTTGATTAATGTTTTCATGGTACATCTTTTTATTTTTATTTTCATCTTTTCTGTGTCCTTAAATTTTAGTGTACATGTTGAAAATAGCTGATAATTAGCTTAAAAACTAGAACCATGGCTGGGGTGCAGCAGAGAGGTGGCACTCACCTGGCACGAGGTACGCAACCCCTGGTTTGGTCCCAGCTCTGCAGAGACCCACAGTCCTTCAGAAAGCAGTTAGACCCTCCTGCATTGGTTGCATGGCCCTGTGATTGTTCTGCTGGTGACCCCACTGTCAGGGTGGGGTCAGCACTACGTCAGGCTGCGCAGGCCCCTCTAGACCATTGCTTCCCTGCTTGCCTCCCGCTGAGCTCTGGCCGGGCATCTCTCTTGGCTTTGCTTCCAAGTTCATATCAGTGGCACTGCTGATCTGCAGAGTCCATCCAGGTGGCAGAGCCCTGTCCTCCCTCCCATGTGGCCCCCTCTGTGAGCTGGTATCCGATGGATGGTTCCCTGAGAGGCCTGCTGCCTGGGGGAGCTCGTTACTCCAGCTGTCACTGCAAGTTAAGAGAGGTGACAGATTGTTCAACTATTTTGGCAGGGGGAAGGAGTAAGGATCCAACCCAGGGCCTTACACCTGCTAGGCAAATGCTCTACCTCTGAGCTACATCCCCAGCCCTTTCTTTATTTTGAAGACTTGCAATTCTCCTGCCTCAGCCTCCCAGAGTGCTAGAATTACAGGCGTGTACTGCCACGCTCACTCAGCTGAGCTATTATTTTGTAAAGTTCTTTATTTCTGGTGGCAGTGAAGAGTAGAAGTCAGGCTGAGTGTATCTTCTCCATTTTCTGCCGTGCTTCTCTGGAGCTCCGGGAGACCAGGGCAATGGCACCGCTCTAAGGAACAGGCACTCTGTCCCAAGAGGTGGGCATCCCCGAGGTCCTGCCTGTCCTGCAAGACGGCCAATCCCATGCTGCCCACCGTACACTCCGGTACCCTGCATCTAGGGGACCTGAGCCGCCTCAAGGGCGATCGGGTCCCCACTGGAGTTTGGACCCCAGGTCTGCTGCAGGACACTGTGTGCTCTCTGCTGGACCCCACCGCTGGGCCCAGCACACTGGGGGCTCCCAGGGATGAGTCCTGGCTCCCTCTTCCCATGACAGGCAGCCTACAAGGTCTGCATTAGTGGCACTTGGGTGCCATTGTACACATCCATTTCCCGTGCTGTTGTAAGAAGGGTGGTGCGGAGAAATAGAGTTGCTTCACTTTTAATCTCTGAACTACAGGCAGGTAGTATTTTCAGGATTCCCTGGTGCAGGAACCCACGTTGCACAACCTCAGGTGGCCGTGAGACAGGAGGACCTTTACCCAGCCGGTTGTCCACTGAGAGCAGGCAGAGCCTCTCCCTCCCAGGGACCCGCCCTCTCCTGGCCTTCTCCTGTCCCCTGTGGACCAGCCCAGGCCCTGCTGAGTAGCAGGGAGGGGTGACGTCCAGCAGTGGTGGCTTCTGCTTGTGCTGCAACTGCCAGGCACGGAGTCCTCGGTGGCACTGCTGTGAGTCGGACCCGTGCCAGAAGCAGACGGAGTCTAAACAGCAGCTTCTGTGCTTGAGAGAGGACACAGCAGTGTAATTTTCCTCTACGAAGATGCTTTCTGACTGACTCTGAGGCTTATGCCAGCTGTGATTACTCTGAAATAATATTGTTACAAAATAAGAGACCAAGAGCAGATTAAGGGTGGTGAAATGGGCGTGAGACATCCCTGAAAGCATCGGCAGTTTCGTGCCGGCAGTGAGTCTAACGATGCTGAATACATGCTGATTCCTTTCTCTCACCCTCTTCCCGACAGCTGCGGATAACTGTCTGGTCCCTGTGCACAAAATCTGTGTCCTATATCAAGTACCCCAAAGCTTGTCAGCAGGGTGAGTCTGCCAGAGCCCCCGAGAGCTCTTCGTGGTTACGTGGGGCTCTTGACCCTCGTGTTGTGGAGTTTCCAACTGGGGAAGCTCCTCGGCACTGCCTGGCCCTGAGGAGAGCTTCTGGGGTCTGCCGGTCCCGCCCCTTCCCCGTACACATTTCCATTTCTGTCCCTAAGAGAAAGGCCCCTCACAGCCATCTCTGTCGCGAGGGAGGGTGCTGTGGAAGGCATCACAGGACAGTGTTCGCCAGAGGCCTTCACCTCCTGCGGAACCAGCGTCACAGCTCCCGTTGACTAAGTCAGCCCCCACACATCTGGACACCCCAGTGGAAGGATGAGTGACAAGGGCACTCTCCTCACTCAGGGAGCTCTGAGCCCTCCAGAAGAAGTGGGCTGTGGGGGCGGAGTACGCTGGTGACAGGCCGGGCTCCTGTGGCATCTGTGACACCAGGGTGCGGCACCGGGGTAGCAGCCGATGGGAATTGCACTGGGAGGAAGGGCAGTTGTTAGCCACCTTCCTGTTTCACACTTTGAGCGCAAGCGAATCTCCAATGGGGACGCACATTTCCCGAGTGGGGACAGGAGTTGTGTGATTCGATTTGTGGGGTTCTTAAAGCACAGAACTTAGCCTAGGGTTGTTTAAGCCAGCATAGCACTGTAAAATACAGTTTAATGTTCCCAACAAACTTCAGAAGTGAAAAAAGGAATGTAGCAAACCCACTTTCGACTACTCGCAAATGTTCCTGGGTTTCCTGCCGTCTGTTTTCTGAGAGTGTGAGGATTCGTGAGGCGCTGTGTTCTTGGAGTGAGATCTTGTGATTCATCAGGAGTCGTGTATTTGGAAGGATTCGCAGACTCCTTCCAGTCGGCAGTCTTCATGTCTGCCGTTGTCTCCTGCAGTGAGGGGACAGTTCACAGCTCTAAACAGAATGGCTCCTTCACCTAAAGAAAAGTAGTTCCCATTTGTGTTGTTTACCCCCTTTTTTGCAGACCAGGGATTGAAGCTGGATGCTCTACCCTGAGCTCCCCACCCAGCTCTTTTTACTCTTTGAGAGAGGGTCTCTAAATTGCCAAAGCTGACCTAATACTTGGGGTCCTCCTGTCTCAGCCTCTGGAGTAACTGGGATTACAGGTGTGCATCACCGCACGTGGCTTCTCGTCATTCCTTGAAAATGACTGTTGTATTTTCTTGTATCTGGGCACTTCCTGATCTCCACTTTACTTCGTCCTGCGTAGGAATAACGTTCACAAGGGATGGCCGCTACATGGCCCTGGCAGAGCGGCGGGACTGCAAGGACTACGTGAGCATTTTTGTGTGCAGTGACTGGCAGCTCCTGCGGGTAGGGCACTGCTTTCTGTTGTCCTGTTGACCAGGGAGGGGACGGTGGCACAGATACTGCTTGGGTCCCAGGGGTCTTGGCAGGGGGTGCAGTGGCGCTTGATGTCTCCAGCAGGCATCACCTGTCACTGAGGTAGTGCACAGCGCCCAGGTGTGGGCCAGGTGACTGACACACTCGTGTGCCTCCAGTCTGTGCCCTTGGCCCTCTGTGGGAATGTCATGGGGTTGGTTTGTGCGCAGCGCTGTTGATTGTCAGTCTAGGCCAGTGGTGGCAAACCTACGGCACACGTGCTGCAGCGGGCTGTTTGTTATCACTGAAAGCTGTAAAAGGTTCACTATTATTACTGGTCTAGCTGGTGCTTCAGGTGCTAAGCACAGAGCACCATCTGGGGTGTGCGTGGCTCCAGGCGGGGGACGTATCACAATGGCACCATGGGGCCAGCAGAGATGGCCGCTGCACAGGCGCTGTGTGCACGGGGCTGGGTTTACTTCAGGGGCTAGAATATGGGTATTTCGTCCATTTTAGCATAAGAAAGTCAAATGCTGAATGTGCTACAGTAACTATAAACAATGATTTCCTTTAGCAAATACCTTGAAATTGTCATGTACTTCTCTTTCCCCCCTGCTTTGGAAGCACTTTGACACAGACACCCAGGACCTCGCAGGAATGGAGTGGGCCCCCAACGGCTGTGTGCTGGCGGTGTGGGACACCTGCTTGGAGGTAAAGCACTTGCATTTCCCTGGGGCTGTGTGAATGTGGTGGCAAGAGGGTATCTTTGTCTCGGTTTGGGTCATCACGCCCTCTAGGGAAGCAGCCAGGGCCGGGGTCCCTGGCGCTCCAGTCTGCCCTCAGCTGTACCTATAATCACAACTCCCGAGGGCCTGGGCTGTCTCTCTGGTACACTTTCCACTGTGTGCCAGAGCCCCACTCTGCTCCACATCTGTGATGTGCGCCAGGTGACTGTGCCGTGTCTGCCGTCTGTCTGCAGTATAAGATGCTGCTGTACTCCCTGGACGGCCGCCTGCTGTCTGCGTACTGCGCCTACGAGTGGTCCCTGGGCATCAAGTCCGCGGCTTGGAGTCCCAGCAGCCAGTTCCTGGCAGTTGGGAGCTATGATGGAAAGGTGTGTGACTGAATGTGGCATGGCGTGGGGACCCCACCGAGGTGGCCAAGGGTGCGGCAGCTCTGCGGTCCCTTCCTCAGGTGCGCCTCCTGAATCACGTGACCTGGAAGATGATCACAGAGTTCGGGCATCCCTCGGCCATTCACAACCCGGAGATAGTAAGTCCGGAGCACCTTTCTGCTTCATTTTGGGATAGGGGGCTGCTGCTTTACTTCACATTGGCCACAGTGATGTCACTTCCCTGGTGCCTGCATCACCATACACTTTATAGATAAGATATCTCATTGCCAACCCCACTCATGGCCTCGTCTTTTTTGAGGCACAGTCTCTGTACCCGAGGCTGGCCTCAAACTCATCACAGTCCTCCTGCCCCTCCCCACTGAGTGCTGGGATTGCAGGTGTGCACCACCATGCCCAGCTTTTATTTATCATATTACCCACAAGCTCCTCCTTTGTCCCCCATCCCCAGCCAGATGTCAGACTCTCCGTCTGTTCTGCTGCAGATCCCTGTGTGGAAAAGGCAGAGACCAGGCTCTGCCCCCAAACACTGAGCATCTGCCCTGGGCCTCGGCCAGAGAAGAGGGTTGGGGCTGGGGAGCTGGGCTTCTCCAGGGTCTGGCGAGGTGGCAGCCCAGGCCAAGGAAGAGGCGCAGGGTTCCTGGAGGAGGCGTGGCTGTCTGTGCAGCTGTATTCAATGGTGCCTCCTGCCTGGACCCACCATGGGGGTGGGGCAGGGTGCACAGGCTGGGAGCTTCCTTCGGTGATGCTAAGTAAAGATGAGGGCGGGGACTCCGGCAAGTGTCACAGGGCCAGGCAGGCAGAGCAGGACTGGGCCGCAGCTTCCAGGCTCTGCCTGCAGCCTGCAGCCTCAAGCCCTTCTGCATGGTGCGAGCCAGGCCACTGTAGGAGAAAGGCTTGGCCACAGGTTTCCACTGCTGTTACAAATGCCTGATGACCAGCTCCAGGAGGAAAGGTCCATTTGGGCTCAATGTGAGATGTTTCTGTCCTTGTTCTCTTGCTTATGATGGGTGAGAGCAGGTACCCGGAAGCAAAGGAGGAGGAGGACTGGGTCCTACTGTCTCCTTCAGTGGTGCCCACAGGGACCTCTCCATGTCCGTGCTGTCCACGGTCTCCCTGCTGGCTGGCCTCTGGTATAGCACCGCTTCCTCAATCTCTTGTCACAGCTGAGCACAGACAGGCTCCCTCCCGAGGGCTGCTGAACTACATGGCTCCCTGTCCAAGTTTGGGAGCAGGCAGCTCACTGCGGGGCTGGGGAGGTCTGGGCTGCCCCTGGCACATCCAGCGTGTGCCCTCCGGGGCTTCTCCTCGTCCTCTCGGCTCCTCTGTCCCCATCATGAGCCAGGTGGTGGCTGCCCTGTCTTTCAGGTTGTATACAAGGAAGCCGAGAAGAGCCCGCCGCTGGGGCCGGGCCGCCTGTCCTTCCCGCCACCCCGAGCAAGTGCCTGTCCCCTCATCACCCTGGAGAGCAAGTGTAAGCCGCGGCCGGCTGGGTTGTGAGGGCAAGCTGCTTGCTTGCCTGCCTTGTCTTTTCTTTGTGTGGTGCAGGCTGGGCCCCGGGGCTGTGCGTGCCAGAAAGGGGAAGGGCGCTATCACCCTGAGCCACACTTTCTTTCTTAAAGCCCTTCTTTCTCTTAATGAAAAAGATGTCTCTGTGTCCAAGGAAATTTCTGGTGCTCTGTGTGTTGTGCATCTGCTTCTCTTTCCTGTGCTGCCTCACAGCCTCGCATCTCTGCCTGTCAACCTTGAGGCACTTGGCCTGGAGTTCCTGGGTGACCACCCAGGCACTCTGTTGATTGAATATAAGCACTGGCCTCTGAGGGAGCATTTCTGAATGAAGACTGAGTGCCCTGAGTGAGCCACAGGGACCTGGGAGGCAGAGTGTGGAGCGGCTGCAGCAGAGGCTTGGCCACTCTGGTCCAGACTGGCATCACTGGGCAGGCACCCTGCGCATTTCCCCACCCTGCAGTGGGCACAGGGAGGGCACCTGCCCTCAGGGACACGGGCATCTCAGAGCAGACATGTGCAGGGACAGCAGCCAGCTGTTGTGGGCTCAAGGGTGAGGCGCCTGGCTCCTCGCCACCCTCTGCTGCACCCGAGAGCCTGAGACCAGAATGGTGGCGGGGACAAGTGAAAGGGTTTGTGGGGCCATCCAAACCTGTGCCCTCCTGGGCTTCCATCCCTGCTTTGCCTCACAGGTGGTGGCCAGGCCCCTGGGGTTTGAGGGCAGCCTGGCCCCACAGCGCTGCTCCTCACAGGCCACCATCAGCACAGGAACCCCAGAAGAGGCTGGGAAGCCTGGGGGCCCCAGCCCCTGCCTGAGCCACTTCCAGTGAACCATCGTGTCCCCCCTCGTTTTCCAGATGAGGTCGCCTCTGTGCCTGTCTCCCTGCAGACCCTGAAGCCGGCCACCGACAGGGCCAACCCGAGGATGGGGGTCGGAATGCTGGCCTTCAGTTCTGACAGCTACTTCCTGGCAACAAGGAATGGTCAGTGCCCTTGTCGCTGGTGCCATGCCACCCACACCCTAGGCCGTGGGCCATGTAGACAGCCAGTGTGGCGCCCTACCTGGCGGCTCTTCCCATCATCACCTATGAGCAGGCCACACCCGCTACAGGGCTCTGTGGGCCTTGGTTCCTCCCTTCTGCTCCTTCCTCTTCCTTTTCCTTAGCAAGGAGCAGGGCCAAGGCACAGACCGAGAAAGCATGGCTGGACACCTGCGGGCCCCTGCTGCTCCTTCCTGGGGTGGCTCACTGAGGGGTTGGGCCGGCCTGGCCGGTGGAGCCAGCAGTGATGGCACCCTCCTCCTCCCTCCCTCCCAGACAACATCCCCAACACCGTCTGGGTCTGGGACATTCAGAAGTTGAGGCTCTTCGCAGTACTCGAGCAGCTGTCCCCCGTGCGCTCGTTCCAGTGGGACCCGCAGCAGCCACGGCTGGCCATCTGCACGGGAGCCAGCAGGGTCTACCTGTGGTCACCAGCAGGCTGCATGTCGGTGCAGGTGCCCGCGGAAGGTGAGCACATCCCCTCGGGTGGACTCAGCGGTCTCAGGGAACCCCGAGGACCACCTGGTGGCACCTGCTGCCCTCACTCTCACAGAGTGGCTGGTGGCTTCAGGCTTCGCCTGGCTGCACCCCAGGTCCCCCGGTCCCCAGCTCACCCCGGCACAAGGGCTGTCCTCTCTGTGGGCCGCTCTACCTTAAGCCTTCGGCCACCTCGCTCCAGGTAATTTTCCAGTGCTTTCTGTCTGCTGGCATTCAAGCGGGGACTCCCTGGCCCTCCTCAGTAAGGATCACTTCTGCCTCTGCTTCCTGGAGACCAAGGAGGGTGTCGGGGCGGCCTTAGGACAGCGGGACGGCCACGCTTAGGACCTGGGCGGAGACTGGGGTGCAGCACCTGGCACATCCCGATGTGGGCAAAGACGAGAAGACGGGCTGCTGGGGACACGTGCAGCTGCCCTGGGTGGATCCTCTATTAGACTCTCTTTTTCTATAACAAGACAGTTTTGTAAATATGTATGGTAGCTGTAATTTTTATTATTTAAAATAAACTTTTGCTAATTCATAAAATGCTGATGCTTATTTTTGCGAACAGTTCTCCAGGTCAGCCTGAAGTTACTGGCTGGCCTCGGGGACCTGAAGTGACAGAGCCCACGTCCCCAGGAACGTTACCCTCATCACTGGATACTCAGGAAGACCATGGCTTCCTGTGGGGCATGCTGGCCTTGTGGTACAGAGTCTGCTTTGGGGTACAGGAAGGGAGCCCCAAGCACCCTGAGGCAGGCCCCAAGGTAAGAGGGAACTAGGGGTTCCAGGGTTCCGCAGGGACCTGAGTCCCTACCCCAGCCACGCGTGGAAGCAGCTCTCCCACCACGCGGGTGCCCAGCAGGCATCCGGGCTGCAGCAGCAGGGTGGGGAGTCAGGACCACACACTTCACACTGGCTGTGTTCCCCAGGGACCCAGGCAGGAGGCCCCCTGCTGTCCCTGCAGAGCAAGGTGACTGGGTTACACAGTAACCTTTGCTGCTTGGGGGAGACAGCTGCTTCCTTGGTCGCTGCATCACTTTTAATGGCAAGTCAGAAAAACAACATCCCTTTGGTTCTAATGGTCTTTACTATAAGACAGCACAGGCTGGAGACTGGGTGCACTTCAGGGACAGCCTTCCCACGTAGGCCATGGTGTCCTGGTCACATCCATACCAGGTAGCTTAGGGTCACAACAGCTGTAAATAAGGGGGAGAAACTGACGAGCCAACATTTGAAGTTTATGACAAGAGCTGTGGTCACTTGAGCAAGCTATACATGGCAACAGGAAGTGCTCCGGAGCTCCAGTGGCTACCAATGCCTGGGCTCTATGGGGGGCTGAGGGAATCATGCCCGGCACCAGCCGCTTCAGGGGGTCTTGTGTGGCTTCTTTTCTTAAAGTGCATTCTTTAAAAAGCAAGCTACCCAATTCCCTTTTAAACAGGAATAGAACAATATAAACTTAGGGTACAGACATCTGTCAGAGTTGTGTGCAAAGAACTATCGGGGTGTCATCCTAAACTTGATAAATATGTAAATGTTTTTCTGCAAACCCTTTTGGGCCTGGGAAAGATGCCCAAGTACGATACAACTTGGATCAACTCTAGAAAAAGTGTGATTGAGGTCAAACATTTTACAAAAGAGCAGCTGTTCACGAGGAGCTAACAAGGCACAGACTGCATCTTGCTCTAAGACTAGTCTGCTTTTGTGTTTAGCTAAAAAAAATGGATTAAGTTTCAAAATATAAAACTTGACACCGAGTGTAAATATACGCACAAGTGTGGTGTGGAGACACCGGGCTCCTGCCCGAATCCAACGGTCCACACAGCAGAGGTGGACACAAGGTCTGTGGGCTCAGCATGCTGGAGGGGTGGGGCGGGAACCATGAGAAGCCACACAGGTACACTCAAGGCAAACGGGCAGAGTACAGAAGGAGCCAGTGGCACAGCACGGCCAGGTCTTCCTGCCTTTGTCACTCACGTGACCAGGGGCCAGCTCCCGCTAACACGTGTAATTCCCTCAGCTGCTGTGGCTGCGCCAGGACCCCCGCCCCCATCCCACAGCAGCTGTGCTGGGCGCAGCTGTCTAGAAACCTATTTTGCCCCGGGTCATGGAATAGCCCAGCTTGGCCTCGTTGTTAATGAAGGACATCAGGCCCACGTAGGTCTCGATGAGGAGGGGGCGCTCCAGGACCAGCACACCATCTGCCTGTCCAGGTGAAGGGCTCTCCTTCTGGGCTTTTTTGACGGCTTGGATCAAGAGAACCTTGAAGTTTTCCAACTGGAAAGAGAAAACATAGAGCTTTAGCCTTCGGCCGAGAGAAGGGTGATCTGCTACACGGGAAAATCATTTTGAGACATTTAAATCCCTCCCAATTCATGAACAGTCATGTATCACTTAAATGAGAAGGACACAAATTATTAGGAGGTTCCGTCCTTGTGTGCACAGCCCAGAGTACCTGCACACTCCCAAGTGGCTGCATCCATCAGACGTGGAGTAAACGGAGGGGATCAAGGCTGCTGCCAGTGCAACAAGGCAGCACTGTTTTTATCGGTAGGAGAACAGTAAACATAGTGACTAAAAGGGCAAGAGATACACAAACTAGGAGTGCACTTATTACTGTTCTTCAATATCCTGCACCATCCGTAACCTCCCAGGTACATGCGGATCCCATTGCTCGACAACATTATGACAACTGTGACACGAGGTGACGAACTGTTGGGCTCTACTACTCTATGGGAACACTCGGTGTACAAGCAGTCCGTCGTCACCTGCAGTGTCACTATGTGACACGTGACTATTCCTTTGCTGAGCCCAAGTGTCCTCATGTGAACGTTTCTGCCACACTGCAGCAGTCCCCAGGCACAGGTCCTTCAGGAGCCTTCTGGGCAGTTGCGCTGGCTCTTAGCACTGTGCTCGCCTGTCCCCGCTGTGCTCTGCCCCATCCCCACCAGAACCCCCGGGCTGGCAGATCCCCACCGTGCGCCGGGCTTTGCTCTGACCCAGCCCGAGGCCAAGGCACCTCCCAACTGAGCGCCTCAGTCTGCCTAGGGTCAGCTGCCACGCCCTGCAGCCACCTGGGCACTTCTACCAGAGGGTCCTGGCCCAAGGGACGCGTCACGGAGCCCTGCTGACCAGTAGCCACCAGCCAGCATTACCAGCTCATTTCTGCATCGTTACTCATCCATCTCAGGGCCACAGGTGGCCACTGTTCTGGGTAGCGCATACCTGGACCCATCCTCCCTGCTGGCACACGATGGTGCCACACTGCCAAAGGACTGCTTACGTGGCACAGGGTGGCCGTCTTCTCGTCCACACCGGCCATCGGGTGCTCGATGAAAGTGGCGTAGGGCACATTGGTGGACCAGGGATTCCATCTGTTTAGGAAGGAAGGGCGGCTCTGCTTGTCCCACTGAATGCGAATCCCACAGCCTTCTCGCCTGGTGAGTAAGAAAGTCACGTGAACACGGCAAGCATAGGTGTGAGGCTGGGACAGTCCCAGCACCTCCCTG